>PVIU01007285.1:0-38367 GCA_004026605.1 Ondatra zibethicus | reverse complement strand
CCATCTTCTCAGCCCCTAAGTCAACCTTTACAGCATCCTATCTACCTTATATGACCTTGACAGTTTGGGGGGAAATCTTTGATTGACTGGGATCCTTTTCACCTGCGGAGGTGAACAGCCTGGGTGTGGAAAGGTGGCATGAAAATGTTCACCATGCTCTGGATAAGTGTCAGGGCCTTCAACTTCCTGGGGGCAGGAGGATGCTTCAGGCCTCAGAGGCCCACAGGTCACCGGTGGAAGGTAACAGACTACTAGGCCTCCCTGACTTCTACTGTAGACAGAAACCATTGTAGAGAGAAATGCAATAATTCAATGAATCCAGGGCACCCATCAGAGCCAGTGTGTAAGCACTGGGTGCTCTGTTTGATATTCTGTAGCAGGCTGAGCAAAGAGGAAGCTGAGGACAGCGGCCTGATGAGCTCCTTGCATTTATTACAGCAGATTCTAGTATGTGGCAAAAGCTTCATTAAGGCCTTGTCTTTTATATTCATGAGGGTAGTCAGGGAGCTCGGACTCTAGGTACCTCTCTTAGAATAGGTTTGTTTTTGTTTTTTTGTTTTTTTTTGTTTTTGGTTTTTCTGTAGCTTTGGAGCCTGTCCTGGAACTAACTCTTGTAGACCAGACTGGCCTTGAACTCACAGAGATCCGCCTGCCTCTACCTCCTGAGTTCTGGGATTAGAAGTGTGTGCCACCACCGCCAGGCAGAAAAGGCATTTCTTATCAGTCAAAAGTAAAGGTTTTCACCTCAGGTGGCCTCGGCCAGATCAGGGATTCAGAGGGCACCTCAGTGACAGCTGGAATCATTCTCCAGGCTCTCTTGGGTCACAGTGTAAGCTGCCTGAGTCACCTTTCGTCAAAGGTGGGACAGGGACATGACATGGGCTCCCAGCCATGCTGTGACAGATGTCTGCTCCACTCTTACCTAGGGTTAGGCCATGGGCAAGTCCTCTGTGTCACATCCCTGGGCTGTGCAAGTCCCCATGAGGAACCTGGGCTGTGCAAGTCCCCATGAGGAACCTGGGCTGCCTCTCACTCCAATGCCCACGACTTCTCCAGGAAGGTAGGTAGAGACAAGAACGGGCAGTAAGGAACAAAGACAAGCTCCACTGAAGGCCTAAAAGTGAGGGGCTGCTTTAGAGTGACAGGGTAGCTTTCTAATAGAAAGTGGGGGTGCCATTTGGAGAGGCTGTGGAACCTTTAAGAAGTAGGACCTATTTGCTATCTGCTATAAACAGGTCACTAGAGGGGGCCTTTGAAGGTTATATCCAGTCCTGGTGTTCTCTCTCTCTCTCTCTGCCTGTCTGTCTATCTGTCTCTCTCCCTTTCCTGGTCCACTGTTATGTGAACAACATCCACCAAACACTGGTGAACTGAGCTGTTCCACCACGATAGACTGAAGCCCTCTGCAACCGTGAGCCTGAAAGCCTTCTTCTCCTTTGTTTCTTCTGGGTCCTGTGGTCACAGTGCTGGAACTGGTTGTCCCTGAGAAGGAGGAGTAGGCATGAAGGAGGAGTGGGTGCTCTAGGAACAAAGAGGAGTCCAGTGGAGGAGGCAGCGCGGCCACGAACCATGAATGGTCCAGACCTTGGGCCTCATGCTCTGGTTGTGGGATGCTGCCATGACATTTCCATCAAGAGAGAGAGCCCAAAGTCCCTCTCTTACCTCCATGTCCCTCTATTAGCGCAGGGGGGAAGGCTGGAGTGTGGAGCCAGGTCAGGCCACCCCGCTGCTCAGGCCAGGCTTATGAAGCTCCCTACAACATACAGGTCACAGAGTAGAAAGAGCAAAGTGGGAATTTTTTAAAAAGCAGAGATGATAGAATGTTTGATTTGATGTGTCATGGCAAGTGGGAAGACAGTGAAGCCCCATGCAGCCTGACAGGGTGGCCATAGTCTCCACAGCAAAAGAGTCAGGAGATAAAAGTTTCCAAGATGGCCACAGGGAGCCCTCCCCATGCAGTCTTTGCTCACACTGCCACTCTTCTTGGCTTCTTTTCCTGTGGCTCTGATAAAATACCCTGAGAAAGAAACTTAAGGGAGAGAGGGCTTATTTGTCCCACCATTCCAGGCCATGGTTGTCGCCCAGGGAAGTCAAGGCAGCAGAGGCTCGCATCCATGGTCACATCCCACCCACAGCCAAGAGCAGGCAGCAACCGATTGATGCCCCTGCTGTATTCAGCTCCCTCCCCGTTACAAGCAGCCCAGGGCCTAACCCTTGAAATGGTGTTGCCCACATCCAGTGTGGGTCTTCCAGTAGTCAGATTAAGAAAATCCCTCACAGCATGTCCACAGGCCAACCCAATCCAGACAGCTCTTCTGAAGCCTCGACCCCCAACCCAGGAGATTCCAGATGGTGTCAGGTTAACAAACTAACCACCAGTCACGTTGTCGCTCCTCCCAACAAAAAGGGAAGGAGTTTTCTCCAGCCCTTGGTTGTGTACAGCATCGGCCACACCTGTGTCTGAGACCAGTGTCACCATGGGTGAGGTGTAACTATCGTTCTTTAAAGCTACTGTGTTGGGGCTTCATCCCCTGCAATCTACACCCGGGGCAGTGAAAGACAGGCTACAGAGAGAACTCCTGAGTCCAGTGTGGAGTGTCTAATGTGTGCATGCCCTCTTGAAGACCAAATCTGTAATAAGGAGATCAGAGAGCTTGGGGTAGGGCAAGGCATGTGGGAGCCAGAAGCCTGTGTCGTGGGAAGCATAGCGGGATGGGGAGGTAAGGAGGGTTATAAGGGAAACCCCAATTTCCAATGGAATGGAAATGGAGTTTACCATTCCAGAGCTACTGACCAGGCACCTATCACCGGCAGCCCTTGTTCCCAGTGCCAAGAGCACTGCAGTAGGCAGACAGGACCAGTCTACCATCTGGAGGGGACAAGACAGACAAGGGGCAGGCAGCCAGTATGTCACAGGGTGGTGACAGATGGTAGTGAATGTAGCAAGGATGGCAAGAGACCAGCAGAGTGTAGGAAGGTGGCACCATGGCCTAGTCTAGCCAGGCAGTCCAGGATCCCTCCCCAGGGAGCTTTGGAGCCAAGATCAGAATGTCAGAATGAGGCAGCCAGCTAGCTAGCAGAGGTGACTACATTCCAAACATGGACCATAGCAGCTCTGTAAGAGCTCTATGTAGGAACAACCTGAGTCTGTCTAAGGGAACAGAGACCAGGGTGGCTTTGAGGGACGCAGTAAGAGCCTGGGTTAGGAAAGGTGGTGCATGTCAGCTTCAAGACCTGGACAAAGGATCAGGGTTTTGTTTTATTTGGGTTTGGTTTTGAAACAGGGTTTTTCTGTGTAACTACACTGGCTGTCATGGAACTCACTCTGTAGACCAGGCTGGCCTCAAACTCAGAAATCCACCTGCCTCTGCCTCCCAAGTGCTGGGATTAAAGGTGTGTGCCACCACCATCCGACCCAAGATTTTCTTAAAATACAAGAAGAAGGCCCCACGGGGAAGCAACAGCAATACATCATCCTGGCCACTACAGAGAATGGACTCCAAGGACAAGAAAGAAGGGAAGAGAATCAGATGTCATGCACCAAGCCCAATGGGAAATGGGTGTGGCTCGATCCTGGTACCACCTTGGATGTGGACCACAGACTGGCAAATGAAGACATGGTCTGCTGACTCTTGCATTGGCCAAGTCTTGCAGACTGTGTGGTCTGGGGACAGGCAGAGTCTGAAGAAGCAGATCAGGACCCTTCCTTCATGCTCAATGTAAGGGCCTAGGCCAACGATGGTGCCACTGATTGAATACTAGGGCAAGGGGCCTTGTGGGGCTTGTGTAAGGTGTCTGGAACCAAGGTGCGAACAGAAAGCCAGCCAAGCAGCAGCTATGTTCCCTGGAGCCTAGTGGGGAAATCAGCATGGAACGGGGTACAGATTACTTTCACATGACATTCCAGGACATTGAGCCAGGGGAGACACAGCGGGGAGAGGAACGAACACAGAGCCTGAAGGTAGAAGAAGGCTCCAGAACTTGCCATCAGACCCCTAAGGATTCTCAGGAAGGCAGGAGTCTTTCCACACTCCCGTCTCCTCTTCCAGCCACTGAGACTCTCAGCAGCAGCTGGTTCCCACAGAGGAGCTGTATGGTGAGAATCAGCTAGAGTGTGCAGAAATTCCTTGGCCCACTGGGTGTCATAGGGGACCCTCTTTGCAATGAATGCTTCCACTCCGAGATCTCAGACATTTTGTGTATTTTTTAATTGCTTTCCAAGAAGCCCCAACTTGGCACTTGGAATTGTGATTTAAAGGCAGCAGGCAGCATTAACTGGGAACTATGTGGAAGTACTTGAGAGCAGCTTTTGGTTTCACAAGTCCGAGGCAGCGCCTCAGACACAAGCCTGATGTGGCCCCTCAGACTAGAAATGAAAGTCAGACCCAAACCTCCTCAACTGCTGCAGGAAGAACCAGCTGGCGCTGGACAAGCTTTCCATTGCCGGTTTAGGAGCTAGAGAGTGACAGCAGACGGCCACTCTAGCCCTTCCGTGACACAAAGCAAGAGACGTACAATTTCAAACTAAGCCAAGATCTGAAGATGCAACAGAAACCAAATAGCACCAAGGACAAGCTGCTCCTCAATACCCCAAAAAGACAGTGCCTTCTCTCTGCAGAGGAGGGAACAGACACAGCATAGACAGCCTGAGAAGAAAACAACCCCATGTTCAGTAGCCACGTGTCGTGGTAGACAGACAATAATCCCGGGGCCTTGGTCAACTACATGTGAGGAGCGGTTGGGCAGGTGGCAGAGAGCTATGTAACAGCGCCCTGGCACACCAGGCCTCCCCCAGCTCAGGCAGCTGTTCTCCAAAGGCTGCCTATGGGGGGAGAGGCAAGGTAAATCCGTGTGGAACACATGGAGTCTCTGCCCATAGACTATCAGGGGCCTGCTGCAGGTTCAAGGCAAGGCAACTGTGGTGGTTTGGAAGAAAATGCCCCCCATAAGGAGTAGCACTAGTAGAAGGTGTAGCTTTTTTGAGGTGGGTGTGGCCTTGTTGGAGGAAGTGTGTCACTATGGAGGTGGATTTTGAGGTCTCATATATGCTCAAACCACACCCAGTGTTCAGACCACTTCCTGTTGCCAGAAAGTAGATGTAGGACTCTCAGCACTGTCTCTAGCACCATGTCTGCCTGCACACTGCCTTGCTTCATACCATGACGAGAATGGACTACACCCCTGAACTGTAAGAGCTACCACAGTTAAACAGTTTTCCTTTTTAAGAGTTGCCATGTTCATGGTGTCTCTTGACAGCAATAGAAAGCCTAAGGCAGCAAAGGAGCCAGAGGATACCCCACCACAGGCAGAAGCTGTCGGTGGAGCTGGATATCCTACCCTGCCACCATGACCTCAATCCGGGAGGGCTGCAATGCAGGAGGCGGCCCCTGGAGACCCCGCTGGCAGCTCATGTGCTTGGCTTAGCAGCAGACTGCGTGGAATGAAGGAACCAGCAAGTGTGAAGTTGAAATAAAAGATAAACTTTTAACTTACTTTTTTCATCTGTAGTGTGTGTAGTGTGTGTGTATGTGTGTGTGTGCGTGTGTGTGTGAATGCTTGTGTGCCACCTGTATGCAGTGCCCGCAAAGGCCAAAAGAAGGCACCAGATTCCTCGGAGCTGGAGTTGCAAGCCATTACGAGCTACTTGATGTGGGTGCTGGAAGTAGAACTCAAGTCCTCTGCAAGAGCAGCAAGTGCTCTTAATGGCTGAGTCATTGCTCCAGCCCCAGATAAAACCATTTTTAAAAGAAAAAGGGTTTATTATGGCAATTGTACTTATTTGGTATTATCTGCTTGTACAAGTTACAGAGCTACATCTCCAAATCCACGTTCATTTCATAGACAACATGGGCAACAGAGTGCTGAGCAGGCAATGGTGCCCACTGGGAGGGGAGAGTGGTGATGCCAGACACACATGCGTATATAAGCGAATTGTGCGGGAGGGGGAGGAGACACATGTACTCAGGTACTTTGGCACATGTATATACCTATGTGTGGAGGCCAGAAGTCAACTCAAGCATCGTTCTCTATCACTTTCCACTCTAGTTTTTGAAGCAGGGTCTCACACTTGGCCTGGAGCTCACCAACTGAACAAGGCTGGATGGCTGGTCATTGATCTCCAGGAATCTATCTGTTTCTGCTTCCCTTGTGCTTGGGTTCCAGGCAAACACCACTGTGCCTGGCTTTTTCACTGGGTTGCGGGGACCAAATTCCTGGCCCTCACGCCTGCTCAGAGGCACTTTACCAACTGAGCAGTCTCCCCATCCCTGTAGATATAGCTATAAAAAGAATTTAGATTTTATGTGTGTGAGCATTTTGCCTGTGCATATGTGTACCATATGGGTGCCTGGTGCCTGGTGGAGGTCAGAAGAAGGCATTGTATCCCCTGTAGTTACCACGGCTATGAGCTGTCATGTGGGTGCTGGGAACCTAACCCAAGTGCTCAGCAAGAACAACCAGTGTTCTTTAACAGTTGATCCAGGGGCTGGAGAGATGGCTCAGTGGTTAAGAGCACTGGCTGCTCTTCCAGAGGTCCTGAGTTTGATTCCCAGCAACCACATGGTGGCTCACAACCATCTGTAATGAGGTCTGGCACCCGCTTCTGGAGTGCGGGCATACATAGAGGCAGAATGTTGTATATATAATAAATAAATAAATCTTTTAAAAAAAAAGAAAGAAAGAAAGAAAGAAAGAAAGAAAGAAAGAAAGAAAAGGGTGCTGGAGAGATGGCTCAGTGGTTAAGAGCACAGCTACTCTTCCAGAGGTCCTGAGTTCGATTCCCAGCACCCACATGTGCTCACAGCTGTCTGTAATTCCAGCTCCAGGATCCAGCGTCCCCATACGTACGTACAGGCTAAACACCAATGCACATAAAATAAATTATTTAAAAAAAAACAAAAACAAAGACAAGTGTTAACTTTAAAAAAAAAAAACAGTTGATCCATCTCTCCAGCCCCAGAAATAACTTTTAAAAAGACAAAACACTTCCATAAATATTTTAATGTAACTGGCCAACATGAAAAGCAAATGACAAAGAAGAAACATACTTGAGGCAAAAACAGATCGAGGGGCACAGGTCCATCCAAAGGAAACTTATGCCTGCTAGTAATAAAGATCAATTCGCTGTATGAAAATGGGTGACTGAAAGAACAGGCAAGTCATGGGGCAAAAAAGCACAGCAGGTAAACCTGAGAAGGGGAATTTAAATCACTATTGAGCAAATGTCATTAGGGGCTTAGGAGACCAATGGCTCAGTGGACAAAGCTTGCCATGCAAACATGATGACCAGAGTTTGGCTCCCAAAACCTATGTGACA
This sequence comes from Ondatra zibethicus, assembly GCA_004026605.1. Classification (NCBI taxonomy): domain Eukaryota; kingdom Metazoa; phylum Chordata; class Mammalia; order Rodentia; family Cricetidae; genus Ondatra; species Ondatra zibethicus. Next base: position 31,052 of record PVIU01007285.1, on the reverse strand, counting down.
CTGAAAGCAGGGGCAGATACCTATAACCCCAGCATGCCCATGACACTAAGATAGGACATAGAGACACTTGCAGCCCAGCTGGCCTGGCCTATGTATCAGTGAAGAAGAAGGGACCCTGTCTCAAATAAGGTGGAAGGCAAGGACAGACATCCAAAGTTGTCACACCTGTATGTGTGCAGGCACTCACATTATGAGCATACAATACACACTTAAAAAAAGAAATGTAATTAAAACATAAATATAAGATGGGCAGTGATGGCGCACGCCTTCAATCCCAGCACTGAGGAGGCAGAGGCAGGCAGATCTCTGTGAGTTTGAGGTCAGCCTGGTCTACAAAGTGAGTTCCAGGACAGCCAAGACTACACAGAGAAACCCTGTCTCAAAAAAAAAAAAAAAAAAAAAAAACAGAGAAAAACATAAAAGTAATTACTTCTGCTAGTGCACAAGATCTTACAAGATGATATTCTGCTGGGAAGCTTACCAATGAATGCCTGTGATATTCTTTGGGGGAAGCACATGTGTACCAGCTTCTGAGGGGTCTTTCTGCAGTGTTTAAGAACTCTGGGAGAGGGATGCCTGGACTCAGTAGCCCCCTCCACACTATTCTCTTTGCTCTATCAGGCTTGTCAAGTATACTAGGACCGCCCCCTGCATTGTTCTGTAGACATGAAGCTATGAGCTGGAACAGCTCGACATTTTACTATGTCATTTTTTTTTTCATCATAAACTACCTTAACAACAGATCCCAAAGGACCATTGGACCATAGGACCATTGGAGTAAAGTCTCGCCAACTACCAACAAGCATGTGTCCACTGAGATTAGTGCCTGTCCTTATGGGGTCACCCATTTGTCCTCCACAATTCCCTCTCCCAACTCCATCCTGCATCCTTTAGATTTCCTTCTTGAGCCCTCACTACTGCGTGCACACCTCAGTGTCAGCGCTCAGTTTGCCTCATTTCCTTCTCTCTGGCTGCATTCCTGCATGACTGGCCTTTCAGCAGACCCAACTCTGTTCTCAGCACCTATCAACAGTGCTCAAAAATGTTTGTAAGTGACAAATGGATTAAGGAGGAAATGAGTGACAGTCTAAAGACACATAATTTTGGAAAATATTAAGTCAAATTCTGTTGCTTTTAAATGAAATGAAGAATCCAAATGGCTTAACGACTCCCATCCTCACAAAAGACTGCTCTGAAAATATGTATTTGTAGCTGCTTTCTCATAATTCCAAAATGCAGACACAACCAGAATTGGGGGCAAAGGGGATAGCAAACTTCTGCAGGCATGTGATGGGCTGCCGGGTGGCTATCCAACAGGTAAAACGCAACAAGGAAGGGACAGTCTTAGCAAATGACAGCCAATGTGACAATGAGTGCAGGGCGGGATATGAGCTGGATGGGTAGAGAGCTTGCCTAACATGCATGAGGCCCTGGGTTCCATCCCCAACACCACACAAATCTGGTATGGTGGCTTAAGCCTATGATCCTAGGGCTTGGGAAGTGGTGGCAGGAGGAGCATAAGTTCAAGGTCATCCTTGACTATATAGTAAGTTGTAGGCTATTTCAGGGGGATGAAGAGGATGGGTAGAAAAACTGAGATGTAGACCTTAAGCCCTTCATAAAAACATGAACTCGATCTAGATGTAAATCTCAAGTCTATGAAATTAGAAGGTTATATAAGGAACACCAAGATGGCTAGAGGAGGAGTTACATGGAGAGATTTGGTACCTTCTGTTCAATTCTTCTGCAAACCTAAGACTACCGGGAGACAGGCCTGCTCAAATTTGTACAACAGTCATTTACTGAATAACACAACCATTGAGCTGACAGAGTCCAGGAACACACAGCCTGGGTTTGAATACTGACCATTCACTTTAAAACTATGAATAACTTTGAGGAAACTGGCTTGAGGGGAGCATGCCTGCATTTCCCCATACCGGATATAGGGAAGGTATCAGAACATGACTCACAGCAAGCCTTTAACTGAGCCCATGTCAAGCAGTAAGTGGTATCTGTGGACAGGGTTGTAATGACTTGTGAGTACTCACTTGACGAAGAGGGTCTACCTAAATCTTGGCAGGCAGTCCTTGAATGCACTCTGCAGGGCAAGGAGTGGGGGCGGGAACACATCAACTTCCGGGTGGTAGGGTACAGAGTATGCCAGTCTGGTAAGATCGCCATTTTGCGCATTAAATCTCTGCGAGAAGAAACAGAACAGATTCCAGCATCTTCATCATGTAAACTTGGCCAACTTCCTGGATGCTCCTGTCTGACCATCCGTAAGAGGAACACTAAGTCATGCCTAGATTGTTTTCATCAGATCCAAAGAACTTGGGTAGGGCAGTGAAAAAACGATTTAAGTGTTATTTTCTCGGTCCTCCTCTGCTTAATCACTGGCCTACCCTGGTTGTTTCTTCCTGCTGCCTCCTAGCTGTGCCTCTCCTCTCAAGTCTGGAGTGTTCCCATCTCAGCACCCTTTGCAGTGCTGATTTGGTGGACATTTCTTCAACCTGCTCTCATCAGGAGGCTTTTCCTTCTCCTTCAATTACGACAGATAGTTCTTCTGGGTAGTAATCTGGGTTGGCACCTGTGGGCTTTCAGTATATGTATATACATGTTTATACACACACACACACACACACACATATTTCAGTGGTTTATCAGTCCAAGCCAGTCAACACCCAGCACAGATGGAGGAAGGACTCATGAGGTCCCACTCCTAGCAAAGGGACTACTGGGGGCTGGGGGCTGGAGGCTGGGGGCTGCTGGAGGTGGGAGAGTCAGCCATCTTCAGGAGTGTGCTGGTAGGCTGCCCACGTTCCTACAGGTAGCCCTATACCCATACACATATACTGGAAGTACTAACTGGACTCAGTTAGATAAAAGTGTGGAAGTATGAATATGATCCAAATACAATGCATACATGTATGACATTCTCAGAGTAATTCTTTAAATCAGAGCGGTGTTAGCACTGCTGGCTGATTTCTGGGGCCAGCAGTAAGAGGGGAAAAGTTCTGATTCTTGCTGGATGTGGTGGTGGATACCTGTGACCCCGGCACTGGGGAAATAGAGGCAAGCAGCAGAGAGTAAGCTTGTCTCAGAGAACAAAACAAAAAGAAGGTTCTAAGTCTCTGGGTGCTCAAGAGGAGCAGCACTGTTAATAAAGACAGCAGCAAAAACAGGCACGAGGACTCTGAGTATCTCCACACTGCACCCGAGAGCCTCCAAGGATGGTGGGCACTGTGGAAGTGAACCTCACAGCAATCTGGCAGCATTTCGTCATAAAAAGGGACAGATGTCAGAGCTGGCAAGAGGACTCGGGGGTGAAGGCACTTGCTGCCAAGCCTGAAACCTGAGTTTGATCCCCAGGCCCCATGTGGTGGAAAGAGAAAACTGATTGTAACAAATTTGTCTTCTGACTTCTGTGCATGCACTTGCACTCTGTGTGCACACATGTGCATGAACGCACAGACACACCCATGTGTATACATATGCACATGCGAGCACACACACACACACACACACACAGAGGGCCCACTCCTACAAGTTGTCCTCTGATATTCACATGTATACCATGACACATGCCCAAACACATACAAATAAATGTAATTTAAAGAATTAAAAATCACAGCCTCCTGAATGAGTAGGCAATGGGGCAAAAATTTGTTAACTAAACCTTAAAGAGAAAGCTGAGGCTCTGGAAAGTCCCATGTTTTCCTGGAAATCTAGCAGGCCACCCAAGTAACAAGCGCTATGTGCACATCTGGTGCGGGAGAATTGTCTGTATTCTGTCAATCATGTTTTAAATAAATGCTGATTGGCCAGGCAGGAAGTATAGGTAGGACAACCAGACAGGAAATAAGGAAGAACAGAAGGAAGGTCTTTCCCCAGTTCTGCCCAGACCACCAAAGAAGCAGGATGTGACCACATGGTACTGAGCCATGTGGCTAACATAGATAAGAATAATGGATTAACATACATTATAAGAGCTCGCCGGGCGGTGGTGGCGCATGCCTTTAATCCCAGCACTCGGGAGGCAGAGGTAGGCGGATCTTTGTGAGTTCGAGGCCAGCCTGGTCTACAAGAGCTAGTTCCAGGACAGGCTCCAAAGCCACAGAGAAACACTGTCTCAAAAAACCAAAAAAAAAAAAAAAAAAAAGAGCTAATACAAAGCCTGAGCTAATGGGCCAATCAGCTTATAACTTATAGAGACCTCTGTGTAATTTTCTATGGGACCTAATGACCATGTGACTTGGTGGAAGGACAGAAACCAAGCAGGCCCTCATGTTACACACATCGAGAGCCAGGCGCATTCTTAGGAAGGCCCCAAACTCTCCCCTCTGGATGCCCCTGAGGGTCTGCACAGCCTGGGGGGAGAGGGCTGGGCAGAGCTACACATGCCTGGCTGGGAGAGAAGAAATGAATGTTCCGGCACATGCAGCACACAGAACACTTGGAAGACTTGCTGTTCCCAAGCACTGAGAAAATGCCCAGTTAGGAGCTGACTAGAAGTTAATCGACCAGCCACTTGGGGTCTATGCAGAACAGAGGCCAACCTTAAAAGTGAGTTTAGAAAAATCCAGCAAGCCATAAAAGACACAAACAACAAGAGAACAGAGAAAGGGGTGAGAATATGGCCGCCATGATTCTACCCGTGCATTATTTCAAATGCCAAGTTTTCAACAAAAGCTTTAGTATGGTCCAGGGTTGGAGAGCGAGAGATGGTTCAACTGTTAAGAACACATAAGGAAGACTAGAGTTTGGGTTCAAGCACCCACATCAGATATATCACAACCTCCTCTAACGCCAGTTCCAAGGGCTCGGACACCCTCTTCTGGTCTCCATGTATATCAGGCATTCATGCTGTGCACATACTACACACATGCTTTAAGATAAAATCAATCTTTAAAAAACAAAATTTAAATGAAGGGATGGCCCATATATACTTGCCTTCAGAATCCAGGCAATCAAGAAGAGTTCTATGAAAACATATTATGTGTTAGCCAGGCAGTGGTGGCGCACGCCTTTAATCCCAGCACTCGGGAGGCAGAGGCAGGCAGATCTCTGTGAGTTCAAGGCCAGCCTGGTCTACAAGAGCTAGTTCCAGGACAGGCTCCAAAGCTATAGAGAAATCCTGTCTCAAAAAACAAAAACAAACAAACAAAAAAATATTATGTGAAAAAAAATTTTCAACTAAAAAAAATGTTAAAAGAAAAAAAGATAAATCCTATATCCAGCATAAAAGTAAGGGAGAAATGAAGGCTTCCTTGGTCCCATGGAAATTCAGATAATTCATCACCAGCAGACTTTCTTGCAAAAGCTCTCAAGGAACATTTTCAGAAACAAAGAAAAGTTATATAGGTCAGAAATCATACCAATAAAGCTAGAGTACTTACAGGAGACGCAAACATGAACGAAGCCACGGGCGCCAGGAGCAGACCCTGACACACTGAGGCTCACACAACCAGATGGACAGGGCCCATGGCTGCAGACTTCCATACCCACCGTTAACAATGGCAGAACCACTAGTTCCAGGACAGGCTCCAAAGCTACACAGAAACCCTGTCTTGAAAAACAAAAACAAAAACAAAAAAAAAAAAGCAAGGAAGGAAAAAAGGAGAGAAGAGAAACCAAGCAAGCAAATGGAAGGAAATTTGAAGATTTGAAGGCTGGGGCCCAAAAACAGCAGAGAAAAGCCACAGAGGAGGAAGGTCACTATTGGAAATATTATCAAAGTTGATAAATACCAGGGGGACCAAGGAAAAATAGAAAACTCCTTTTAAAATTAGAAATGAGAGGGGCTGGAGAGATGGCTCAGAGGTTAAGAGCACTGGCTGCTCTTCCAGAGGTCCTGAGTTCAATTCCCAGCAACCACATGGTGGCTCACAACCATCCATGATGAAATCTGGTGCCCTCTTCTGGTGTGCAGGCATACATGCAGGCAGAATGCTGTATACATAATAAATAAATAAATCTAAAAAAAAATTAGAAATGAGAGAAGCATTACTACCTCTCTCCCAGAAATAAGGACACAGTACAATTGGGCAAACCAAGAGAAAACGAAAGCACTCGAGGAAGACGGGGGCTTGGAACTAAGGAAGAAGCAAGAAATCCAGGACACATGATGACAAGCAAAGAGACTGACTCAGTATGTAAAACCTGACACAGAGTCCAGGGTCAGATGGACTAAGCAGTGATTCTACCAGATGCTCAAGGGATAATTAAAAGCCAGTCTACCACAAATGCTTCTGAAAAGGAAGAGGGAGGGCTCACCGGGCCCTGGGTGACAGAGTGCTTGCCTAGAATGACAGGAGCACAGGAGGCCAGCGCCTGCCCGCCCATCTATAAAGCCAGACCACGGCACCAGAAATCACAGTCAAAGGCCAATGCTCTATGTGACACAGGAATGCAAACCAACTAAACCTAGCAACTTGATTAGAGCAACAGCACAGCCAAGTGGGATCGTCCTGCCAAGTAAAGATGGTTGGCACATAAATGCTAACCAGGGCTGGAGCTGGCTCAGAGGTACAGCCCTCTCACTTCTTGGGACCTGGTACAAGTGTTGCTGTGATAACCACATACATGCTTTTGTGTGGGCGTGCACTTTGGTTCACTTGTGTAATGTACCTGGAAATGAACCTGCTTGGTTGGCAACTGTTTTCCTCATTTTTTTTTGAGACAAAGTCCAGATTCGCACCATAATTATCAGAGGGTCCTGATGGACCAAACTGTTTGAAATTAAATGTAAGTATTCAAAAACAAATGGCCATTGGACTAAAGAGCCAGCTCAGCGGTTAAGAACACAGGCTACTTTTTCAGTTTGGTTCTCAGCACTGGCATTGGCTAGACCATAACTGCCTGTGATGGCAGTCTAGGGGATCTGGCGCCCTCTTCTGATCTGTGCAGGTGTACAAGTACACAAACACACACAGTCACTGAGCCCTCCAAAGACAGAGCCCCACTTGCTGATCACTCTGTACTAAACCCATACTCTTTTGTTTTTCAAAACAGGTTTTCCCTAGGTAACACCTCTGGCTATCCTGGAACTCGCTCTGTAGACCACTCTGGCCTCAAACTCACAGAGATCTGCCTGCCTCTGCCTCCCGAGTGCTGGGATTAAAGATAGGACCCTTAAGAGTCACATTACCTGTGATGCTGGTAGGGACCAAGCTTCTACACGTGATCTTTTTGCTCCATCTGCATCAAAACCACAGTATGAGGCTGATCCCATCAGAACCTGAAAACCCCAGCAGAGATCCTCTTCAAGAACTGGCTGGTATTGACTGTACTAAAAGCAGGGGACCACATTATCACAGATAACCTTCCAGAATCCTACAGATTCTGAAGCGCATGGCGTGTGTGTTCACAGCGTCAACACACAGTTATTAAACACCCTTCTAACAAGGCTGGGGATTCATGAACAGAATAAGTAAAATCCTGAACCTCTAAGATCTAACACTGTAGCGATGTCCCAAGAGGGACAGTAAAGATGGTAAGGCTCAGAGAATGTGGTTTGATTGGCAGAGCACTTGTTTAGAATGCCCCTGTGTTCAATCCCCAGCACCATATAAAACTGGTTGTGGGGCTGTCCTGGTTTTTGTTTTTGTTTTTTTTCTTTTTGGTTTTCCGAGACAGGGTTTCTCTGTAGCTTTGGAGCCTGTCCTGGAACTAGCTCTTGTAGACCAGGCTGGCCTCGAACTCACAGAGATCCACCTGCCTCTGCCTCCCGAGTGCTGGGATTAAAGGTGTGAGCCACCACCACCCAGCATGTCCTCGTTTTCTCTCTGTTGCTGTTACATAGCACTGACTAAAAGCAACTTGGGGAGAATTGGGTTTATTTGAGCCCACAGCTTGTAGCCCATTAGCCAGAAAAGTCAACTAGAGGCAACTAGAGGCAGGAACTCAGCAGAGGCCGCAGAGGAGAGCAGCTCACTGGCTCACTCGGCCTCCTTTTTACACAGCCTAGGGCCACCTGCGCTGCAGTGGCCCTGCTCATAGTGGACTGGGTCCCTTCTACAGCAATTAGCACAGACATTCCCATGGGCCCATATGATGGAATCAATTTGTCAACTGAGATTCCCTCCTCCTGACCACGTCTAGGTCTATATCAAGTTGTCAAAACTAACTATGACATTGATGCACACCTACAATCTCCTCACTGGGAAGGTGGAGGCAAGATGGTAAGAAGTTCAAAGTTGCTGAGCGGTGGTGGCACACACCTTTAATCCCAGCACTCAGGAAGCAGAGACAGGTAGATCTCTATGAATTCGAGGCCAACCTGGTCTACAGAGCAAGTTACAGGACAGGCTCCAAAGCTACAGAGAAATCCTGTCTCAAAAACAAACAAACAAACCCAAAATAAAAAGATTCAAGGTCATCTTTGGCTATACAAGTTTGCATGTTAGTTGATGACCAAGTCTGCCCTGTGATTTTTACAGAATTAGTAAGTCCCTGGAAGACTGAGAAGTGGAGGGGCTGGAAGCATGGGGTCTCCTCAGGCATGCAGAACATTCGCCCTTGCCACACACGCTGTTGCACAGGCCCCGGGGTTTTTATTTTCCCCATAAATCCCCTTCTTAATAACAACGCAGCTTGCCCAGGCTTTGGCCTCATGCCTTACTGTGCCACCTGAGGAGTGAGATAATCAACCCAAAACCACTGCCTGAGGTGTGCTTTATTACTTCAATACAAAGTCATTCAATTCAGGAACACTTAGCTGAAGGCAACGTGGGAGAAAGAGAGAGAGAGAGACCACCATCCTATGAAAAGTAATTTCTCCTGAAAGCCTGTTTGGGCACTTCCAACTCTCCTTCCTACCAACCGCAGGGTGATATGATGCAGTTGCCACAGAGATGCTCCAAAGAACTGATTGGAATGGCTCTGGAAACAGACCCTATGTGATATTCACCCTAAACATTCATGATGTAAGCATATTCCAAACGAGTATTCATTCACTCAGCAAAAGCTACAGGCAAGCCACGGCTGTGGTCTAGGGACAGAAGGAAACACACCCCTCTTGCCCTCCTATGTCTTTCCAACTAAGTCAGGGGTAGAAGAACATGGTAACATATTTAAGACAGGAACAGGGCTGGAAAGGTGGCACAGTTGGTGAAGTGGTTGCTATGCAAACATAAAGACCTAAGTTCAAGCCCCCAGAACCCATGTAAATAAGCTGGTCATGGTGGCAGGCTTTTAGCCATCCCAGTGCAGGGCAGGTTGAGGTTGAGATGGGAGGTTCTCTACGGCTCTCTGGCCAGCCAATCTTATAGATTTAGCATACTTTGTGTCCAATAAGGGACCCTGTCTCAAAAAATAAGGTGGGAAGAGACTGTCTTTGGCCTCTATATATGTATTCATATACATGAAGCCATACACAAACACATACACACAAAAGTTCAGGAGCAAGGGGCCCATCCCTCTTTAACAACTCCAATGTAGACTGTAGGACTAAGCATCATGGGAGACTGAGTTATCAAAGAAAAGACAGTGGAACAAAGAGGCTGAGAGCAGGTGGGACATGAACTGGGATGGCCAGCAGGTGCAGCTGAATAGAAAGAAGCCTCAACATTGCAACTTCAGTTGGCATTAACATTTCAAAACATCTGGTAGAGAGACTCCTGGACATTCTAGATAATAGGAAGCAAAGAGTGTTTGAAGCGATCAACATGCCAGCTACCCTGATCTGTTCCTTATGCAAAATCCATGTATTCAGATGGCATACTGAGGCTGAGAACATAGCTCACTGGTACACTACTTGCTTAGTGTGTGTGTGTGTGTGTGTGTGTGTGTGTGTGTGTCTACATATTCATATACATATACATACAGATTCAATTCCTAGCACCACCAAAAATAAAAAAGGTCAAACAATATTCTATAAACTCATTCAAATTGCCATATCCATTAAGAATAAAACCATACATCATAGAGGTTTCAAGAAATCCATCACCCTCTTCTGGCCTCCATAGGCAATGCACACACATGGTGCATTTACATACATGCAAGCAAAATGTTCATATACAAAAAGCATACTTTAAAAACCAAATATATATAGAAACAGAATTCAGTGCTAGGGAGATGACTCAATTGGTAAATTACTCCCTTGCAAACATAAGGATCTGAGTTTGATCCTTAGAATCCATGTTTTAAAAAAAAGTCAGACACAGGCTGGCAAGAAGGCTCAGAGGTTAAGAGCACTAGCCCAGAGGACCCAAGTTCGATTTCCGGCACCCACATGGTGGCTGACAACCATCTGTAATCCAGTTCCAGGACATCCAATGCCTTCTTCAGAACTCTGCCAGCACCAAGCACATATGCGGTGTACGTATGTACATACCCACAAAATAGCCGTATACATAAAATTTAAAACCAATAAACAAAAGTCAAATGTATGTATTATCCCAGCACAGAGGGATACAGTGACCCTGAACCATCGAGCCAGCCTCACATGTCACCTCTCGGAGGAAACACACTCTCAGGGGACATCAAGCAGGGTTGAACAAGTTTGCCCACTACTTCAGAAACCCCTGAAGTGGACTGATAAACATAGTCCATGAGGCCTTTTCAAAACTCCCCCACAAAGCCTCCATATACACAGGCTTTAAGTCAAAGTAATACAATAAGCTAGCAAATCTTCTATGTATGTCATGATTCTACCAGCTTCAAACTCAAGGCCTAGAACCTATTTCTCAGGCCACTGAGTATCTAATCATCAAGGCTGTAGCAATCTCCCGGGTTAGATCCCATTACTTGCATCTTTCAAGAAGGGGAAATTAAACACTAGAGAAAAAAAGCCCAAATTTACTGGGTCACTAAGGCTGAGACCCAAACTAAATTTAATCCTCAGCCTCTTAAACACTTACACCAGTGGGCATTTGTGTGTTTATGTGCATGTGTGAGGGATCTGTGTGGACAATGGGACTTACATAGGTTTGATGGGGGGAATAAGAAACCACCACTATCAGCTCACAAGAATGCCCAGAGTTTGCAGTCTACGACTGCAGTTACTAGAAAGAAGGCCTGGGAGGGGATGACTTGGTGTGTAAAGTGTCTGGTGCACAAGCATGGGGACCTGAGCTCACATCCCCAGCACACAACATGAAAAACTGGATGTGGCAATGTGTGCCTGTAACCCCAGTGCTGACAGGCAGAAGCATGCACAGCCTTAAGACTTGCTGGCCAGCTACACTAGCCCTAATAGCAAGCTTCGGGTTCAGTGAGAGACTGTCTCATAAGCAAGGTGGAGAGCGACAGAGGAAAAACACCCAGCCTTAACCTCTGGACTCCAGATGCTCCCACACAGATGTATGCTCAATACATCCATGCAGGCGCTAGCACTCTTGAGGAACCCAGGGTCCTGGCACTGTCATGGGGAGCCCAGCCTGGTGTCTCACACTGCCTCCATCTTAAGACTTGCTGGCTGCAGCAAGCCCTGGCCTACAGTTCCCAACGTAGGAATTAGAAGGATGTGAGCTGATCTGCAAGCTGCTTCCAAATGATAGGGTATCTTAAAAAACAATTTAGTCAGCCATCTGAACTCAATTTAGCAGAAACAACCATGGTTATAAACTGACCAGTCTCCATGACAGCAGCCTCCTGTGTGAGCCCCAGACTTCCTTCACAGGGGTTTCCCACATCCCCACAGAACCCCCTCCTTTATCCTGAACCCAGCCTAAGAAATGCTGGTGGGCTCTCAAACCTACCCCGTCACAGCACAAGGCAGGCCTCATAAACCCAAAAATGAAACAAGCACAACTCCTAAGGATAATGTGTTTTAATGAGCTGGAAACGGCGATTATAAGAATATATAGTAACAACACATTTAGAACAATGCAAAGAAAGGGGCCCAGTGAGCAGGCAGTCCAAACACCCTGATATAAATACCTGATCCCTCACATGGACAGCATGGGGAACAGGTGACAAAAATAGCTGTGCTGGGATGGGGGAGACTGGGCCCTTTTGTTTCAAATGTTCTCTTATAAGTGGGTCATATGAGCTGGCTTCTGCCCACCTTGTGCTTCCCACCACCAGCTGCACCCTGCCACTCCTAGCTGAAGCCTCCCTGCCATCCAAAGTCCCTTGGGCACCAGGACTGCCTCTGCACTGCACCCACCATAATGTGCAACTACACTTTTATGTGGGAAATTGTAACTTAGCCTTAACAAGCTTCATGAAACCAAGCAGCCTCTCTTACCCCATAAATACCACACAGGCACCCACCGCACATACACTTATCACACACATACTGCACACTCTCCACACAGGCGCTCACCACACATATACTATACACACTACACATACACTACACACACAAAATATACCATATACTCTCACCACACATATACCACACACCATACACACTACACATTCACCACACACTTACCACATATACACTCCACACACCATATACTCTCACCACACACACTCCACACATAATGCATGCTCATCACACATATTTACCACACATTCCACAAGTCATCCCTCCTACCATACACACATGTTCACCATTCACATGTGTACCCACTGCAAACATATCACACACACTTACAAATAATCACCACATATATACCACACTCTTACCACACAGATCACATGCTCACGATACACATATGACATGCATCATATACACTCGATATATATACACAGCACATGCTACACACACCCTCACACTTACCATACTACATATCTCTACTATACACATATCACACATGCACATACAAACTGCCTAGAAATATACATCAAATGCATGTAACACACATACACACACCATCCATCCTTCCTTTGTCACCATCCATGACTCCTCACCCTCTCCCATCTATTGAAAAGTATAAAGTGTTAGTAAAGTTTTTATGGTACCACGAGTCTCATGAATTTCCATGTCTTCCCTAGGAGGCCACGAGATGAGGGACCATGACTATACCTAGTACATATCAATCCTCAAAAGAGTAATACATGCACTAGGCATGGTGGCACACACTTTAATCTCAGCACTCAGGAGGATCTGTGTGTTCCAGGCTGTCTGTGTTTTGCCTTCTCCATCATGGTCACAATGCTCTACCCAGTGGATTTCTCAGTAACCACTTGTACCGCGCTGACAGTCAGGACAACGGGAAGAAGCAGAACCACAGTCTGCTGCCACAGCTCTCAGCATTTCCCAAGTGTAAGAACTGGAAACAATTACACTCTTCCCCTGCCTTACCAGCAGACAAGGTGTGTTTGGCATATGCTATTTATAGCCAGCCAAGTCCCCCAAGTCCTCAGATGGAGCAGGCAAAGTTTGCAGAGCTTCCCTGCTTCAGTTAGAGCAACCAAACATTTGCTGCTGCTGCCACCTATGGCAGAGAGAGGGAATTGCTGCAGGAACCTGGAATGGCCCAATTGTTCCCACAGGTGCCAGGGTTGGGGGTGGGGGGACAGCCCAGGTCACCGAAGGTCTCTAATAGTGGCTGTGGGATTGACATCAATGTCAGAGCGCTCCAAGTCAGAATGCACAAGCCAAGGCTTTCTGAACAAGCAGGAATGCTCCTACATGCCAGACAAATGGCTGACACAAACCAGAAGGAGGTGGCACAGCAGTTTCACCAACTTTAAAGGCACCTTCCCCGCAGCAGATCTTGCAGCAGGCAGAGTAGGGATGGACACAGCAGTGCTTACCTGGCCTTGGTGCTGCATGACCTAGTGCTGTTGACTTTGGCAGCATTTAGCTTGACACTGTTGCGTTTCATTTTCTCCTAGAGCAAATACTTGCGAATCTGAGAATCCTGGGAAAGAAGAGAACAGCTGAGTTAGTACCCATGGGCTGACCAGTTTCCTTGGTTCTCTGAGCCACAGGTAAAGTCACTGCCAGTGAGCATGGTCGGCACACTACTCTCCCAGGCTCCAGCCTCTCTCCTCTCCCTCCCTCTTCTTCTCTCTTCTATCTTCTCCACAACAGCCACAACAATGACTTCAAAGCCCTACGGTATCTTGTTCCTCCCCATCACTGTCATTCTTACAGGCAGCCACCTTGAGCCTTGATACCCAGGAAGGCACCATGTCAGCCTGTGTCTTTCTGCAGCTGCCTCCCACTCCTGTTCCCACATGGCCTCTGGTGGGCCCTGGGACACACATGGTCCTTTCCAGGCAGACACCTTTGTCCTCACATGCTATCGCCTCTGCCTACCCACCCATACCTCTCCCTCTCCACCTGCTGAACTCTCCTTGTCCTGGGGTTCACTGCTTCTCCAGCCTACATGTCCCTCAGAGTCACCTGGACTCTTTCTTAGAAACAGACTGCGGCACACAGTTCTAGATTCTGATTGCATGAAGAGTGGGTGGGAACTAAGAATGTGTGATTGTCCAAGTTCCGTGGGGCTGTTCCCACCTCCACAGGCCCCCGGACATCACTCTAGGATGGCTGCCCTGAACCTCAACACTATGTACTTCCCTGGGAAGTCTGTGTGAATTTCTCCACACAGGTCAGCCTCCCTTACAGTTACTCTGACCTCAGTCGTCCCGCTAAGCCTTCGTCCATTTTGTAATGATGTGTCTATTGGTGTGAGTCTTGGAGACTTTGGAGATTGCAGCCAAGGAGCTGGAGAGAGGGCTCAGTGATTAACGGCATTTATTCTTCTTACAGATGATCTGAGTTTGGTTCTCAGCACACAAAAGCCCGTAACTCCAGAGGATCCAATGCCTTTACCTGCCCCCTCACATGTAAATAAATGATAAATCTTTTAAAATAGCACTGATTTATGAGTATAGCAATATGTCATTATGGGCCATTTTATTGCTATATTCCTTTAACAAACTACAAAACTATTGTATTGTTTTCCTCTAGGCCCATGACCTATCTAGTCTTAAGCAGTGTCAGGCATGGATTCCATCTCATGGAGTAGGTCTTAAATCCAATCAAAAAGCAGTTGATTACTCCCATAATATCTGTGCCACTATTGCACCAGTATATCTTGCATGTTGGTCAGTGTTGCAGATTGCAGGGTTTGTAGCTGGATGATATTGATGGCCACCTTTCTCCTCCAGTAGCATGTACAATACCTTCCCGCATCATGAATGCTAGTCAGTAGGGGGTGAAACTTTTAATTAGGCACTAGATCTACTTCTCCATGTTCAATGACATAAGTAAATGTTGTCTTCAGCAATAGGGACTTACTACCAGGTTGCAGAGAGCAACAAATAGCCTTGGCAGTAGCCTGTGGTGTTTGGAGGGTTCCATGGGACCCCTGTGGTCAGCTCTTATCAAAGAAGCTTCTTGCAGCTAACAGAGACCCACATCTGGACAATGTGCAGAGTGAACTTTGGAGTGCTCAGTCCTAAATGGGATGTCTTCACCAAGCCCTCCCCCTCAGGGCTCAGGGATCTACATGGAAGAGAAGGTGGGAAGACGTATACATCAGAGGTGATAGACAGCTGCAGACACAACAGGACTGAAGCACATATGAACTCACAGAGACTGTAGCAACACACAAAAGACCAATGAAGCTTCAAGCCAGACCGGGTCCCAGCACTGAGAGAGAGAGACGTGGAGCTGCAGCCCAATAACCAAAAAGCTACTTGCAACTGATACCCGCTGGCATAGAGAAGTGATGCTGGGTATATCAACCACACTCCGGGGCAGGACCTATGCCCAGGAGCAGTTGGCCAACATAAGACAGAGTCCATGACTTTGTTTCGTTTTGTTTGGAGTGGACTTTTTGTTTCATTTTATTTTGTTTTGGCTTTTTTTTTTCTTATTGGTCTTTTGCTTGTGATTTTCATTTTTGTTTGTGTTTTGTGGGGTTTAGGGAGGTTCAAGACAGGATTCCTCTGTGTGGCCCTGGCTATCCTTGAACTCATTCTGTAGACCAAGCTGGCCTCAGAGATCCACTTGCCTCTGGCCCCCTGAGTGCTGGTATTAAAGATGTGCCACCACACTCAACTTTTGTTTTTGTTGTTGGAGAGAGAGAGAGAGAGAGAGAATGAAGTTGAGTGAGTAGGGAGTGGCAAGGTTCTGGGAGGGAAATATGATCAAAATATAGTGTATGCAATTTTATATATCGTTTTATATAATTGTTTTATATGCTTGTTGCTGTTGTATATTACAACATGTTCACATGGAGGCAAGAACTGAACCAGAAACCATGGAGGAGAGCTGCTTACTGGCTTGCTTCCTCCAGTTTAGATCAGCTACCTTTCTTCTACATTCCGGGCCCACCTGCCTAGGGATGGCACTGCCCACTGTGGGTGAGGCCCTCACCATCAATTAGCAATCACGAAAATGCTCACAGACATTCCCACAGGCCAAACTGGAGGCAATTCTTTGAGGCTTCTTCTTTCCCGGTGTGCCAAGTTGACAACCAAGAACAGCCATCGCACTCCTTACCCACCCGGCTCATTTCCTCTTTCAAGATAAAAGGTACAGAGCTAGACCTGGTGGTACACACATTTAATCTCAGCACTTGGGAGGCAGAGGCTGGTAGATATCTGTGATTTTTAGGCCAGTGTGGTGTATATAGCAAGTTCCAGGCAAGTCAAAGCTATATAGTAAGTCCCTGCCTTAAAAAAATAAAAAAAAAAGATGCAGGGGAGCTGGAGAGATGGCTCAGCAGTCGTTAATAGCACTGGCTGTTGTTGCAGAACCCTTGGTTCAGTTCTAAGCATCCACATGGGGTTTTACAGCTGTCCTTAACTTCAATTCCATAGGATCTAGACCTTCAGCTGGCTTCTGTGGGCACTGCATGCACATAGTACACACATGCACACATGCAGGCAAAACATTCAATACATAAAAATACTTTTAAAAGATTAAAAACACAATGCTTCCTTGATGAGGAGGCCCTATCAGTCAAGAGCTTAGGTCTTTGAATTTATCTTCTGACCACTTTGCTTGATAAAGAAAAAGAGACAAGGCCCAGAGGCACTTGCAGTTCTATCCCTGTGTCAGGGCCACAGATGGGAGAGGCAGGACTGTAATACTTCCTGACTGTTCTCTAGCCCCATCTCACTGATTCTCTGCTTTTAGATAGTTCTGTGGATCCAGAACTTGATAGTCAGCAAACCCCTCCAGCAGAAGAGACTCCACTGGCTTTTTAAACCTATTGAGACCTGGCTCAGGGTGAACATGGCGCAGAATGGGCACGGTGCAGGGTGACCAGGGTTCAGGGTGAGCACGGAGCAGGATGAGAGCAGCACAAGGTGAGCACGATGCAGGGTGAGCACAGCGCAGGGTGAGCACGGCGCAGGGTGAGCACAGCGCAGGGTGAGCACAGCGCAGGGTGAGCACGGCGCAGGGTGAGCACGGCGCAGGGCGAGGACTGTGCAGGATGGAGCAGCACAGGATGAGCATGGCATTAGCCTTTGTTCTTGATGGGCTGAATGAACACCTAACAGTATGAGACAGAACTCTGGGCTAACGTTACCCTGCTCCTAAAAGTTAACAATGTGCTGTGCAGGACAAGACACTGTGACAGGTTCCATACATCTCGTTCCTAACTATATCATGCTTTGGTTTTCCAAGAAAAGACCATCCTTTAATAGTAACAAAAGGAACTTGATGGTAGAAATTAAAAATGCCTAGAAAGCCAACACCCTGCAAAACCCACAACTTGCAGACTTTCATGGCACAAATTTTTATGGTTTTGGTGTTTTGTTTTGTTAGAGACAGGGTTTCATGTAGCCCAGGATAGCCTAGAACTCACTATGTACCATAGTACAACCCTGAATTCCTAATCCACCTGACTGTACCTTGCTGCCTGCTGGATCCGCATCCAGCTCCAGCTACGCTTCTTGCCCACAGGCAGAACCACCATGTGGCAGCTAGTTCCCACATCTATTTGTTCATTTGCCAGAGAAGGACTGATGTCCAGTTTTTAGCAGATGCTATTTATAACAGAATCCTAACAAAAGTACCATCCATCTGCCTTGGCACCCAGAGAATGCATAGCTCAACACAAGAGTGGAAACGATGCGCAGCCAACAGCAATGGCATAAAGAGCAAACTGTTGGTGCTGGCATCACGCACTTGACTAAACTGGAGAAAGATCAAGAGCCACACAAAAGATGTGGGCAGCTACATCCACATACTTGAGAGAATGCTGTCTATTGGACCATCAAGTGAGGGTCCTGTTCTACCTGGGGATACATGCATTAAAACACCACAGCTGCCACTGCCACCCATGACCCTCCACCTGCTTCCATACACACCTCAGCCACCAAGCATCTTTACTTCTGGACAGTGGGAAAAGCAAAGGGCGTGGGTCAGACTGCCGATACCATCTATGGTGCCAACTTGCAAGTGGATTCTTCTCCTGTCCCAGTCTCCTCATCTGCAGAGTGGAAACAGCTGCTCTCCTTCAAGTGTGTTCTCAACCTGGATCCTCAGAGCGAGGACCACATGTGACCTCTTACAAGCTCTGCAGACTCTCAACCAAGTGCAAAAGTATGGGTGGGATGGACTGACCCTAGAGATTCCTGGAGCAAGTAACGGAGTGCGAGATGGCTCAGCAGGTAAAGGCGATTGCTGTGAAGCCTGATGATCTGAGTTCACTCCCCAGAACCCACAAGGTAAGAAGAGAGAACCAACCCCCCCACAAGTTGTCCTCTGACCTCCGTGTGCATGCCACAGCACCCACACCCTCCAAAAAAATAAATAAAATTCTAAAAAGAAAAATTGCTAAGGCCAGTGCTCTCATAGCTGGAGAAGGACCACCGTTCATCTCTGGGTGAGTGCTCACCAGTCAGTAAGAAGATAACTCAGAAAACAGGGCAATGGCACCATCTCAGGTTATTAAACGATAATCAAGCAATCAAACCACAGCAGGAGTGGCTTCAGCGTGGGCACTGCAGGAATATGAAGTCAAGGTGGAGACCATCACTGTGCCATCTTCAAAGCCCAGACAAGGGTTAGCAGTGGGCAGGTGCTGACTAAATCAGTGCTAAGTAAATGAGTACCCAATGGATGGTGTCAACCCAGGGGACAAGATAATCCCACTCATGAGGTCCCAGAAGAGAAATTTTCAGTATGTGTGACTAGAGACTGTTACGACTCAGGGCTCTTTAATTCCAAATATTCAGTTCAAACTCCAGCACCTTCTCTCCTGAAAGTGAGGACACTGAGCCTATGTGCTTAATATTTAGTGGTCATCTAGAAGTGTAGCTCGAATTCTAATTAGTCCTAATAATAAAAACCTGAGTCAGATATAGTGGTAATGCTGAAAGATCAGAATCAGAGCAGCCAGCCACTAGTTCTTACCTCTACAGAATCCTCAGACCAAAAGGGTGATCCTGTCTCTACAGATCCTCATACTGAATGCAATGTTCTTCTCTCTCCTCCCAGCCATATCGCTCCCGTCTGTACCTCCCTAGTGCTGGGATTAAAGGTGTGAGTCATCACCACCTGGCTCTGTTTCTCTTTTAGACTGGATCAATCTCGTGTAGCCCAGGGAGGCCTTGAACTCACAGAGATTCATGTGCCTCTGCCTCCCGAGTGCTGGGATTAAAGGTGTGTGCCACCACTGCCTGGCCTCTATGGCTAACTAGTGGCTTAGCTCTGCACTCTGATCTTCAGGCAAGCTTTATTTGTTAGATCACGAACAAATATCACCACATAGAAGCCCTTCTCAGCCTTGCCTGATGAAACCTAGAAGAACTTTCCCTTCCATCTAAATGTGAGGAAAGATGTCTTCCCAAAATAATTAAAGGCCTTACTTTCCTGGATTAAATAAATTCCATTTTGAAGGTGCTGGGAATTGAGCCTAGGACCTCACACATGCTAGGCAAGTGCTCTACTGCTGAGTTACATGTCCAGCCACTGGTATCTTTTTTAAGTCTGTTTTGCCTTGAGTTGACAAGAAACTCACAGCAAATGTCACAGCCCAATTTTACTGATCAAGACCTGAACATTGTCTGTCCTCCCCATGATTGTTTTATTTGCTCTAATTTCCTTTCTGAGACTAAAAAGCAATTTAGAGAAGGAATGGGTTTACCTGGCTTACACTTCCAGTCCGTCACTGAGGGAAGTCAGGATAGGCACTGAACCAGGAGCTTAAAGCAGAGACCATTGAAGAATGCTGCTTGCTGGCTTGCTTTCTGGGTTACTCACTGGCTCGTGCTCAGACAGCTTTCTTATACAGTCCAAGCCCATCTGCCCAGAGAATGATGCTGCCCACAGTGGGCTGTGACCTCCTACATCAATTAACTATCAAGATAGTCCCCTACAGATATACATGCAAGCCAACCTGATGTGGGCAATCCCTCAGCTGAGACTCCCTTCTTAGACG
Organism: Ondatra zibethicus; assembly: GCA_004026605.1. Taxonomy (NCBI): domain Eukaryota; kingdom Metazoa; phylum Chordata; class Mammalia; order Rodentia; family Cricetidae; genus Ondatra; species Ondatra zibethicus. Next base: position 10,803 of record PVIU01007285.1, on the reverse strand, counting down.
ACTCCAGGCTGTGTCAAGGTGACATTTTAAGCTACTTGGGACACTATTCTGTCAGTATTTTGCCTCGTGCTGATTTATATGTTTTAGTTAACCACAGGGGAGGTGTTCTTACATGCCATCCCAAAGGCCTGCCTCAACTTCAGGTATGTAACTGGACAGCTGCTTGTTAAGAACACAGCTTCTACTATCAGACAATATAGGAGCAGAAGCCACAGTCTACTGTTTCTCAGCTTTGTGAAGGGTCTCACCCTGTGTCACTAACTATACATTTTCATAGTAACTCTTGAGTTCTGAGGACTAAATTTAAAAGGTATGCAGTGGCTAGCAGGGCGGTGGTGGTACACACCTTTAATCCCAGCACTCAGGAGGTAAAAGCAGGTGGATCTCTGTGAGTTCAAGGCCAGCCTGGTCTACAAGAGCTAGTTCCAGGACAGGATTCAGAGCAACACAGAGAAACCCTGTCTCAAACAACAACAACAAAGGTATGTAGGGGCCAATGACATAGCTCATTGAATAAAGATACTGCCACCAAGCCTGACAACCTGAGTTTGATCCCTGGGACCTGCATGTGGAAGGAGAGAACTGACTCCGGCAAGTTGTCCTCTGACTACCATATGGGCTCTCATGCATATTCTCTCTCTCTCTCTCTCTCTCTCTCTCTCTCTCTCTCTCTCTCTCTCTCTGTCTCTCTCTCTCTCTCTCTCTCCCCACACACACACACACTTACCACCAACAGCAACAACTGAATCTAATAAAACTTTCAAATCCATGTGAGGCCCGCCAATGTGCCTGACATACCAAGTGCTCATACCCACCCATGGGATCGGTGACTAAATCACAAACTGGAGCAGAAGAAGAGACAACAATGGCGTCTGAAACCAAATAAGCAAAACGACAGCAAGGAGTCAAAGGCCAAGACAGAGCAAAGTGCCGCTGAAGCCGTGAGCACTGGAGCTGTCCTGTGACTCAGGTCTGCCATGGGGTTTGCCCGAGCACCCATTCTTTCACATGTTCCTTTCCTGATGCCGAGAGCATCCTGAAGGAGACTATACCGAAGGCACACTAATACTTAATTACAATTAAGAACCCAGTGTGTGTCATCCTATGAGCCCACAGGAGTTGTTTTTATATAAATGTACTTTACAAAACGATCATGGGGAGAAAGTTAAAGAAAAAGGTGGTTGTTGGCATCTTTTCTCCTGGTTTTATCATCTACTGCCTGTGGTTTATGTGTCAGTACTAGCAGAGGAAGGAGTCACCAGGAAGCCAACCTGTGACTCTAAGCATCTATGTCAGTGGTCTCAACCTTCCGAATGCTGCGACCCCTTAACACAGTTCCTCAAGCTGGTGGTGCATACCTTTCGTTCCAGCACTTGGTTCCAGGATGGCCAGGGCTACAAAGACTGACCCTATCTCATGGGAAAACAAATACAAAAAAGAACCAAACCAAATCAAACAAAACAGATTACCAAGTAGTGGTGACTACACCATAAAATTATTTCATTGCTACTTCATAACTGTAATTTTGCTACTATTGTGAATCGTAATGTAAATATCTGATGTGCAGGGTGTCTGATATGCGACCCCTGTGAAATGGTCATTCAACTCCCAGGGGGTCACGACCCACAGGATGAGAACCACTGATCTATGAGCTTTAATTAAACACTGGCTCTTGATACAGACCAGTAAGGTAGCTTTACTAAAGCAACTGCCTCTTTAGCATCGGGCTGCTGAACAGTCCTGCAGGGCTGGTTCTATTTGGGGTGCTGAGAAGCTGTAAGGGTCACATCATGGGTGCCCAAATTCTGTATGAGGAAGAGAAGAGGATGCAAATAAAACTGACATGCAAAATATAAGCTATAAGGTAAGCTCTGTGGGTTTCTTATTTTTTGAGACAGGGTTTCAATGTAGCCCAGGATAGCCTCAAACTTGAGATCTTCCTGCCTGCTTTAGCCTCTCAAATGCTGGGATGACAAGTGTGCACCACTACTTCCAGCTTCAGTTAAACATTTCTTCCAAAAGAATCCCTACCTCGAACCAAGCATTGACAGGAATGTAGAGGAGAAAGGCAATACACAGATAACGCAAATGAACCCTTTTCCTCAAACTCATAAGACTGGGTCAAAGACAAACACATGTTCGCCTGAACCCAAGGAGCCATGGAGGATTCGTTTTAGAATCCCTGGAGCTTAGCCAAAGAATGTTTATTGAGTTGAAGGCAATGGATTAAATAAAAAGATGAAGTGTCATATGTATAGACAGGATTTATTTACTGCATTTCTCTAAGTCCACTCCTTCAAGGACACAGATACAGTTTAAGAAACGTGGGTGCTTTGTCCAGGAGTGACTTAAGAGGCCTTTTGAAGAAACAGACTTGTGGAAAGTAAAGATTTTTCAGGAGGCAGCTAGGTCTCTGTGAGTTCAAGGCCAGTCTGGTCTACATTGAGGGCTTCAGGCTAACCAAGGCTACACAGTGAGACCACCTAAAAATAGATAAAAGCAAAAATAGTTTTTCAGGAGGAAACGAAAGGGAGTGGAAGGGTGAGATATAAGGCAGTCTTCAGCCTGAAACCCAGTATATTTCACGAAGTGCTTTCACGTGGAATTTGGGCAGCAGGGGCAACTAAAGTCAGTCAAGGCTGTGTGCGGGAAGAGAGCGTTTGCCTGGAGGCAGAATGAGGCTGACAGGTCTCTCCTCAAGGCGGAGTGCAAAAAGTGGTGTTCGGGACCTACGTGGGGCGCGAATGAGCAAGGTGACAAACACCACAAGCAGTGGGAAGTAGAAAAAGTTACCTCCAGTGGGTGCCCGCCCGCTACCCGCGCCCCTCGTTTCGCTCCGCGCAGCCCCGCACTCCCCTGGCCCTCCTAAGCAAGCACGCCGCGCCGCCTTACCCGGCTGGGTGACCTCCACCTCGCTGCGCCCACACCCGTGCGCGGACCTGGCCGCAGGGATTCCGGGGGCAGGCGCGAGCCGGGTCTCTAGGACGCTGTTGCCGCAGCAACCAAAGCGCCTGCTAAGTGGACGGCGAGTCCCCGCCCCCAGCAAGGAACAGAGTTGCGATTGGCCAAGGGAGGGGCGGAGCCAGAGGAAGATGGGGCCCTGACAGAACTTCCGCCGGAAGTGCTGTCATTGGGCGGGAGACAGGAGCCAGCGACAGGTGCGGTGTTTTTGTTACGTTGAATTTTCTCGTTTGAGGTCGAGTCCCACGGACCTGCTCCGCCTCTGAGAAGCAGACTTTTTGTAAACACTTGTTTGTTTTCAAATTATTATAGCAAAGTATACCTGTGTTCTTTTCCTTATATAATTGCTATATTCATCACAATTATATATAAGCATATATACATATATGTATATAATCTATGTACAAATATGCCATACTAAAATTCATTATCGTTTTAAGAATTTTTATCTGTTACAACAATTAAAAATAGTAAAATAAAATGCTTGTTTCATTTTGCCTTCAAAAGAGTAGTTTTATGTGTTTGACTATGTGTCTGCATGTATATATATGCACTTTGTGCATGCAGTGCCCACAGAGGTCAGAGGAGGGTGTCAGATCATCCACAGTGGGAGTTACAGATAGTTGTGAGCTGCTGTGTGCATCCTGGGAACCAAGCTTAGATCCCCTCAGTGCTCTTAATCACTAAGCCAGCTCTTCAGCCCTGCCAGAAGCATACCTATGGATAAGGAATCTCTTTCCCAAATCATATTTCATGAGTGCTAGCTCCATCTCCAGTGGCCAGGATTAGCATGTCTGGCAGAGGCCTTGTTGTAAGGTATGACTCTACAAAAACAAGACCTACTGACCCTGCCCACCACTGCCTTTGGACTCCACCTTATGTCCAGCACATGGCATGGTGGACAACCATAAGGCCCTAACAAATTAATTAGTACCAAGTCCCTGGGCCTAGTCAGAGCTCAAAGAATCACATTAGTGATCATGAAAGCAATGGCTTCCCCAGACACCCATCTAAGGACTGTACACGTACTTCAGTCTTCTTCACAGCATGCTAAGACAGGGCCTATGCAAACGCACACACAGTATTTTGTCCAAGGATTCACAACTGATCAAGCCAGACTGAGAATGAGAATCCATACAGCTGAGTCCACCATCCCCACTTACAGCCTTCCTGCCACTCTTATTTGGAAAGGAAGACAGGGCTGCAAAGGGTAAGACACCCTACACACATCTCTGCTAGGAGCTGAGCTAATGGGTCCTTAGCCCTGTGCTGCACAAATGAACCGGATGTAGTACCTGCCTTCCGGCCTATTTAAGGAGTAAGCTAATGTGCCTACATACTCCGGTCAGGCTGCCCACATTAATTTCTCTAATTGAATGACCAGGCCTCACCTCATCAAGTAGAATCCATCAGTCCCCAGCACACATGGTATATGTTCACAATTTCTTAGACAACCTCTCTTCTTTCAAAAAAGGACTGCTTTTCAGAGAGTCTAATTCCCGTGCTGGTGCCTCAGTCCCACTTGCTAGCCTTCTCAGAAGCCTGTGTATTTGTAGTAGTTTTCTAAGTGCACTCTAGGAAGCCCTAGAGCCCTTTCAGAGAACCTGTGGCCAAAATCATTTTCCTCATCAAGCTAAGACACTGCTGGGTTTTTCAGTTATTCTCATCTAAGTGAGGCACTGATGGAGACAAGAACAAGAAGACCAGAGACTCCAGCTGCCTGTTAGTAAACAGATTTCTGAAAGTCACCTTTTGTTGTTGTTCGGGGAAAATACTATTTCCATAAAATCCTATTAAGGTATATGGCTGTCAATACTGATCATCAACTCCACAGGATCCAGAATCAGAAAGAGACAAGCCTCTGGGAATTTCTTTTTTTTTTAATTGTTTTTATTGAGCAATATTATTTTTTCTCCACTCCCCTCCCTTCCTCTCTCCTCCCCTTCTACCCTCTCCCATGGTCCCCATGCTCCTAAATTACTCAGGAGATCTTGTCTTTTTCTACTTCCCATGTAGATTATATCCATGTATGTCTCCCTTAGGGTCCTCATTGTTGTCTAGGTTCTCTGGAATTATGAATTTCAGGTTGGTTTTCTTTGCTTTATGTCTAAAAGCCACTTATGGATGAGTACATATGATATTTGTCTTTCTGGATCTGGGTTACATCACTCAATATGATGTTTCCTAGATCCATCTATTTGGCCGGACATTTCAAGATGTCATTATTTTTTTTCGGCTTAGTAGTACTCCATTGTGTATATGTACCACATCTTCTTTATCCATTTGTCAGTTGAGGAGCATTTAGGTTGTTTCCAGGTTCTGGCTATGACAATGCTGCTATGAACATATCTGAGCAAATGTCTTTGTAGTATGATGGAGCAATGGAGGAGTGTTCCTTTTACCTGACATCCTCTCTTGGAAAAGATGTCATCAGTGTTTTTGATCTTGGTCATTCTTACAGGTGTAAGGTGGAATCTGAGCTGTTTTGATTTGCATTTCTCTGATGACTAAGGATGTTGAGCATTTCCTTAAGTGTCTTTCAGCCATTTAAGATTCATCTGTTGAGAGTTCTCTGTTTAGGTCTGCATCCCATTTTCTTATTGGATTATTTGTTATTTAGATGACTAATTTCTTGAGTTCTTTGTATATTTTGGAGATCAGACCTCTGTCCAATGTGGGGTTGGTAAAGATCTTTTCCCAGTCTGTAGGCTGCCATTTCGTTTGGTTGACCGTGTCCTTTGCTTTACAGGACATTAGTTTCAGGAGGTCCCATTTATTAATTGTTTCTCTCAGTGTCTGTGCTGCTGGGGTTCTATTTAGGAAGTAGTCTCCTGTGTCAGTGCATTCAACTGTACTTGCCACTTTCTCTTCTATGAGGTTCAGTGTGGTTGGTTTTATGTTGAGGTCTTTTATCCATTTGGACTTGAGTTTTGTGCATGGTAATAAATATGGATCTATTTTCATTCTTCTACATGTTGATATCCAGTTATGCTAGCACCATTTGTTGAATATGCTTTCTTTTTTTCCATTTTATATTTTTTTTGCATCTTTATCAAACAACAGGTATTTGAAGATGTGTGATTGATATCCGGGTATTTGATTCGGTTTCATTGGTCCTCCTGTCTGTTTTTATGCCAATACCAGGCTGGTTTTCAGTACTGTAGCTCTGTAGTAGAGATTAAAATCAAGGATTGTGATGCCTCCAGAACTTCCTTTATTGTACAGGATTGTTTTGGCTATCCTAGGTTTTTTGTTTTTCCATATGAAGTTGAGTATTGTTCTTTTAAGGTCTGTGAAGAATTTTGATGGGCATTGCATTGAATCTGTAGATTGCTTTTGGTAAGATTGACATTTTTACTATGATAATTCTACCTACCCAAGAGCATGAGAGATCTTTCCCCTTTCTGCAATCTTCTATTTTTTTCTTCAAAGATTTAAAGTTCTTGTCATACAGGTCTTCTACTTGTTTGGTTAGAGTTACTCAAAGATATTTTATGTTATTGTGGCTATTGTGAAGGGTGATGTTTCCCTGATTTCTTTCTCAGCCCATTTATCATCTGTGTAAAGGAGGGCTACTGATTGTTTAAAAATTAATCTTATATCCTGCTACATTACTGAAGGTGTTTATGAGTTGTAGATGTTCCTTCGTGGAATTTTTGGGTTTGTATATCCTTGATCTCCTTTTGTTGTCTTATTTCTCTAGCTAGAACCTCAAGTACTACATTAAGTAGATATGGAGAAAGTGGACAACCTTGTATTGTTCCTGACTTTAGAGGGATCGCTTTGAATTTCTCTCCATTTAGTTTGATGTTGGCTTTTGGTTTGCTTTATATTGCCTTTATTATGTTTAGGTATGTTCCTTGTATCCTTGCTCTCTCCAAGACCTTCAGCATGAAGGAATGTTGTATTTTGTCAAAGGCTTTTTCAGCATCTAATGAGATGATCAAGTGGGGTTTTTTTTTCAGTGTGTTTATATGGTGGATTACATTGACAGATTTTCATATGTTTCATCTCTGGGATAAAGCCTACTTGGTCATGGTGGATGATTTTTCTAATATGTTATTAGATTCGATTTGCCAGAATTTCATTTAGAATTTTTGCATCAATGTTCATGAGTGAGATTGGTCTGAAACTCTTTTTGTTAATATTGTCTTTGTATGGTTTGGGTATCAGGGTAATTGTAGCCTCATACAAAGAGTTTGGCAAAGTTCCCTCTGTTTCTATTGTGTGGAATAATTTGAGGAGTATTGGCATTAGTTCTTCTTTGAAAATCTTGTAGAATTCTGCGCTGAAACCATCTGGTCCTGGGCTTTTTTTGGTTGGGAGACTTTTGATGACTGTTTCTATTTCTTCAGGAGTTATAGGTTTACTTAATTTGTTTATCTGGTCTTGATTTAATTTTGATAAGTGATATTTATCCATAAGATTTTCCATTTCCTTTAAGTTTTCCAATTTTGTGGAGTATAGATTTTCGAAGAATGACCTGATGAGTCTCTGGATTTCCTCCATGTCTGTTGTTATGTTCCCCTTTTCATTTCTGAATTTGTTAATTTGGATATTTTCTCTCTACATTCTGGTTACTTTGGATAAAAGTTTGTCTATTTTGTTGATTTTCTTGAAGAACCAACTCTTTGTCTCATTGATTCTTTGTATTGTGTTCTTTGTTTCTATTTTGTTCATTTCAGCTCTCAATTTGATTATTTCCTGCCATCTAGTCCTGGGTGAGTTTGCTTCTTTTTGTTCTAGAGTTTTCAGGTGTTCTGTTAACTCACTATTGTAAGATAGATGAGTGGGGTTGGCGGGCAGATAGAATTAATAGGAGGAGAAAGTTAGGCTCGAGAAGAACAAGAGAGAAGTAGGAATGGAGAGGGACATCCCTGGGACCAGAAGCCAGGCAGCCACACCAGCCAGACATGAGAAGCAGTGAAAGTAACATATACAGACAGAAAGAAAGAGAAAAATCCCTGAGGCAAAACGTAGATGAAGAGAAACAGATTAAGTTGTAAGAGCTAGCAAGAAACAAGAGCTGAGATAAGGTCAAGCATTCATAACTAATAATAAGTCTCCATGCCATGATTTGGGAGTTGGTTGGTGGCCCAAAAGAAAGCCTGCTACAGTCCTCACTATGCCTGATGTTGAGATATACTACAGGGCCATGGCAATTAAAAAAAAAAGGCATGGTCCTGCTCTATCACAACAACAACAAAACCAAAAGAAACAAACAAGAACTGTACCAATAACTTGCAACCCAAGACAGCAGTGGCTGATTTCTTTTCCCATGATCCTGGGGGTTGAATCCAAAGCTTCCCACATGCTGGGTAAGTTCTCCACCCCTGAATTCCACCCTACCCATCAATACTCTGAAATAGTGTCTCACCAAATTTTCCAGCCTGGCCTTGTAGCCTAGGAGGATCTTGAGCATGCTATCCCCTGCCTTGGTCTCACAAGGACCCGGGAGGCTGGGCCACAGGCTTGGCTTAATTTTTGTGCCTGATTTTAGGTCAACGTAGCACAGCTGGAGTCATCAGAAAAGAGGGAGCCTAAACTGAGAAAATGCCTCCATAAAATTGGGTATAGACAAGCCTACTGCCTTTTCTTAATTAGTGATTGATGGGGGAGGACCCAGCCCATTGTGGGTGGTGCCATCCCTGGGCTGACGGTCTTGGGTTCTATAAGCAAGCAGACTGAACAAGCCATGGGGAGCAAGCCAGTACACAGCACTCCTCTATGGCCTCTGTATCAGCTCCTGCCTCCAGGTCCTTCTGCCTCCAGTTCCTGTCTGACTTCCTTCAACGATAGACTTATAACGTAGAAGTATAATACGTCGAGTAAACTTGCTCCTCCTCAAGCTGCTCTCGGTGTTTCACTGCAGCAATAGAAACCCTGAGACAATTTCCTAACTATACCCATGAGTTTGTCTATGTGAGGGAGGCACACCGTACACAGCACTTGGTCCTAACTTCAGCTCCCACTCATGCTATTTTATTTTTGTTATCCCCCTATCTTTACTCTGAAGTGTTTTCCTGCTCTGGAAATTTCTCACTTCTGTGTGAAGAGTTAACTATTTTTCACAAGAAGCTAAATTCAGCTCACTTGTTTATTACCCAATGAAACCATAGCACCTATTAGTGTGGGTTTGATCTCTGTCCAAACAGAGCAGGTTCTGTATGGAGACAGTGGTCCTGACCAACAGTCCGATGAATGTCATCTCCTCTGGGAAAACTTTCCCCACCCTGCTGATTCCCTCAGAGTTAGGGTGGGGGAGGGGTGCCCTGCAAAGAGCTGCTTTCAACAGGCTGGGGCCTGGACTATGGGGAGTACATCCTCCCGTATCCCCCTTAGCAACATTTACATCAGGATCTTGAGGGACTCACCTCCCAGGAAACAGAGTACCCACACATCACCCTCCACCACGTCTCTGCTGCCCTGCCCGAGCCCTCTGGTGACACACCCCTGAAAAAGAATCATGGGGAGTCGGAGGAGTTGTGGCAGAGCCCAGTGCTTGCCTAGAATGCGTGTAGTTTGGGTTCCATCCTCGGTACTGCCACCAAAAATGGTGGGGGCGGGGGAGGTGGAAGGGAAAATATTCTTACAGTGAGGCGAGTCAACAGATCGCTCATTCCCTTAGGAATCAAGAAGACAGACTGCTGCGTGGCCACAATCCTCAGGCAGGTGCTGTAGGTCTGGCCACTTACAGCAACCTCCTTCCCACTTGTGAATGCCTAAGAGCTTCACAAAAGCTGGCTTTTGTGGGCACCAAGCATGTACAGGCTGCACATATATACATCCATGCAAGCCAAACACCCATACGCATAAAATAAATAAATCCAAAATAATTGAAAATTAAAATAAATGAGGTGTAAGTAGCTCCTGCTGCAGTTATTTTTCTTGACTAAAAATAGTCCCCCCTCTTCTGTTCCCCCCCATATTTACCTTGACAGATGATAGGTCTGCTCATTTTCATTCCCTCAGCCAGAAACTAACTAAATCGCACATTTTAAACACGGTCATCGCCAATAACTGACAATAACCCGTAAACAGGGCGCCTTTTTCTAGAACATTTTAGGATTTAATCTGGAGAGAGACTGTGTGCAGCTTGGTGTGGCACCTCATCTTCCTGTCTTCCCCAGACATGCTGATATACCATCGAGCCCCTCATCCCTTTTAATGGTTGCTGACTATCTCCTTTCACAGAAACAGTAGTCAAAACCCACTTGTCTCACTCCTGAACAAGACTGCACAATGAAACACACTGGGACTTCCAATTTCAGCATCACCTCGCAGGCATCCTAGGAGGATGCTCCCCTCCGGAACTGAGCTGCAGTTAGAGAAGAGCAGTCTCGAGAAGCAGCCACCTGGACAGCAAGCGAATCCCAGCAATCACCAGCAGTTCTCTCTGCTAAGATCGGGGGCTCTCGCAACAGTTTGTAATTAGTGTTGTTTAGCATTTAATTTGCCTTTAGTTAGTTAACAAGCACCTATTAATTACCTGATAGGAAAGGAATGCTACACTAAGCAGTGTTGGGAGAGTGATGAGGGAGGTTATCTTCTGGGGGTGGAGGGTAGGGGGGTTGGAAATAACCACTTTGGGAAGGAAATGGGAGAATGGTTAAGAAATAGAAAACAGAATACAGGGAAGTCTTCCTTTTACCAAATTCATGGCTGTAAGTCCCGGCATGTTCCCCTCAATGGACAGAAACCTGCAGTAGCCATATCTTGTCTCAAGGTGAGACTAGGGTCCTGTCCTCTGCCAAGCTCAGGGTAATGCAGCAACAGCCTCTAGGCCTCCTTCCCTCTACAACAGCCCCAGGTGTGGTAGGCACCAAGGACAGACACAGTCAC
>PVIU01007284.1:16616-93265 GCA_004026605.1 Ondatra zibethicus | reverse complement strand
TTTGATAAATATTTGAAGCCTACCTGGCTGAAGGCAGCACTGAAGGATGCCCCGAGGGCTGGCAGACCCCAAAGATCTACATGAAGAACAAATAAGTATGGGGTTCTATCCCTCTGGACCTGTGTTGTTGCTGACCCATTGTAATAAACATTAGAAGGACTTAGTTTAAAAAAAAATAACTCCTTGAATCAGAGGGTGTCTTCATTGTAGTGTGACTACTGTCTTTTTTAATAATATACTCTAAATTTTAGCCTTCAGAGAGATAATTTCATGTTTTAGATTTTACTGTATGATCTCTATCTTTCCAATAAATCTTAACTGGAAGATATTTTATTTGCATTCTCTGTTCTTTCTTTGTGTACTTTCTGCATCTAATCAGATGATTATGTGGTTTCTATCCTTGAGTCTGTATAGGGTATATCACATAGAAAAGGCTTTTGATGAAATCCAGTGTCACTCTGTGATAATAGTGCTGGGAAATCTAGGGATGGGGGCACACTCAGCATATTAAAGACAATTATCAACAATACCTCATACCTTGTCATGCTAAATGATAAAAACTCTGAAGCATTTCCACTAAAACTGGAACAAGACAAGAGTGTTCACTCTTTCTACTCTGTTCAATATGGTATCTGTGACTATGGCTTGAGAAATAAGACAAATGAAAGGGATGACGTAAATACAAAGAGGAAAGCAAGAAGTCAAAGTATCTATCTTTACAGGGGACACGATTCTACATATAAAAGACCTTTCCAGAAGCTATAGCTGATAAACACATTGATCAAAGTAATATGGTGCTGTATTAAAACATATATACATTAAAATATATACACTAAAACTGTAGTCTCCTTATATACTAATAATAAAACCAAGAAAAGAACCAGAGAAACAGTCTTATCTCAATAGCCTCAAAGGAAAACAAAACACAAAACCCAAGGCACAAATCAGTCTAAAGCAGTGAAAGATTACACAACAGACACCAGAGAAAGGAGTCACAGGCCACACCTGGAGATGGACAGACCTCCCATGCTCATGGATTGGGAGAATTAGTGTTATGAAAATGGCTAAATACCAAAGACAATCTACAGAGTCAACACAATTCACATTAAAATTCTAGCACAATTCCTCCCAGAAAATGAAAAAGAAATTTCCCAAAATACATGTAGAAATACAACAGATCCAGGAGTAACTAAAACAACACTAAACAATAAAAATACTTCTAAAAGTATTGACACCTCTGATTTAGAGGTCTATATAATTGAAAACAGCGTCTACTGGCATAAAAACAGACACACTGATTGATGGTACAGAAATGTTCCAGATATAATTCCGCATTCCTACAACTGCCTAAAATTGACAAATAAATGAGCAATATACTTTGGGAAAAAGACCTGTGACGAATGGTTCTGTGTAGGCAAATTAGACAAGTACATGCAGAGAAACAAAATTTGAGCTTTATCTCTCACCCTGCACAAAACTTAGTGCAGAACCAGGAAATATAGTACAACTTTCAGGGGCAGAAAATGAAGGCCAACAGCTGACAAATGGAACCTAATTAAAGTAAAAAAAAAAATGAGTGTACAACATGTGAGTGGAGAAGCAGCCTACAGAATGATGAAAAGTCTTTGCCTGCTGTATACGTGACAGAGTGTTTAGAATATACAAAGAACACAAAAATGAAATATCAAGAACACCAAACTATACCCCAAACAGTGGAATCCTTGATCGGGGCAGGAATAGAGTACAGATAAACATGTAACTTGCTCAGACTCTGAGCCTGCAATTACCTTGTCTGCTTTATCACTAGGTGAACTCCGAACCCAGGTTTCCATCAATTCTGCTGTAGACTTACAGTCATCAGAAATATGTATCTGTGGTTAAGAACACTTGTTGCTTTTGCTGCAGAGGACCTAGGTTTGATACTTAGCACCCACAGACCCACCAATGACATAGCTAACTTCTCCACCCAGTCAGATCTAACCCGACAATCCAGGCTTAGACCAGAACACACATTCTGCACACCAACCCAGTCCCCTTTGTCTATTTGACTTCATTCCACCCAAATCATTTTAAACTTTAGGCCCAACCCACCCACACATCCTCCCGTCTGCCTCAACCTTCTCTGTCCATTTCAGACACAGATCTAACAAAAGAAGTCCACGTGCCCAGATCTTATTGCAAAAAAATCAACAGCATGAATGATCAAGGCACAAAGGCATGATTGATGAAGGCATAACCTGTGATACAAAACAAAAATTTACAAATTAAAATAGCTCCTGAGTCTTTTATGATTTCAATACTATAAAACTTGAAATTGACAGCAAACAAATCTCTCTGAAACTTATCAGTGCTATAGAATTTTTTGCCAATTAGAATCACCAAGTTGGACTCCAGGACATGGAATTTAAAAGAACAATCATAAATGTCATCAAGAATTCAAGGAAGACACACACATACACACACACACACACACACACACACACACACACACACACACACACACGAAACATGTCAATGAAATTAAGGAGAAAACTCTTAAGAAGAATTAATGCCTGAGTATATGCCCAAAAAACACAAACAAAAGGTTGGTGGAAATGATAGAGACAACCAGGACTTGAGATGGGATTCAGTGAGTAGATGGAAACATTGAAGAATATATTAAAAAATGAAGATAGAATTGAAAAATTCAATAAGCTAACTATAAATATGCAAAGAAAACACAAGTAGAATGGATCAAGCAGAGGACAGAATATGGGGATATAAAGATAAAGGAGAGCATTTGGGCAAAGTAAGCAAGCAATTTTAAAAGTAAAATAATAACCAAACACCTAGGAAGGGAAAATACAGAAAGTACAAAACAATCATGAAAAAAAAAAGCCAAACCTTCAATTTACAGGCATAGATAAAGGAAATGAATCCCAAGTCAGTGGCATAGGACGGATTTTCAACAATCTCTTCAAATTCCCCAAACTGAGGAAAGATACATCCACACCAACACTTTTAAGAAGCACACAGATCACCAAAAGGTGTCTAGAAACTAAAATCTCCATAGCATATCACAGTTAAAACACTACACATATAGAACAAAGAAAGTGTACTGAAAGCTGCAAGAGAAAAAAACCCACAAAGTTACATATAAAGGAAAACACACGAGAGTAATAGCTGATTTCTCAATATAAATTTTGAAAGTCAGAAGAGCCTCTAGCATTGCATGCCAAGTCCTAAAAGACTATGATGGCTGGCCTAGACTAATATAGCTACAAAACTATCTACCCTAATTGAAGGAAAATGAAAATATTTTGTGATATAAACACCTACATATTTATAGTCAACAAACAAACCTAAAGAAAATACAGTAAACAATGCTGTAGAGAGGAATGAGCATAGCAAAGACACTGTGCACTGTGGAAAGAAATATGAAGCCATAATGATAAAAACAAAAAGTACCACTGAGAATAGGAACATCACCACCAAAAATCAAAAAAACAATGATCACACATTTTAATAATAATTTTCAATACCCATGGCCTCAATTCAACAACAAAAAGACACAGACCTACTGTTTGTTAATGAACAAAACCCATCTACTTGTTGATACAAGAAACACATCTTAGCTTTAAAGATACCATAAAAAAATGAACAAAAGTACTTTCATCAGATGAAACCAGGAAGCAAACAGACACCAGTATCTTCATATCTGATAAAAGAGATTTCAAACTAAAAAAGAGATAAAGAGGAATGTTTCATTATACTTATTGGAACAGTTAGCCAAGAAGAAGACAATACTATCCTGAACATGTATGCACTAAACTCTGGTGTACCCAATTTCTTTTTTATTAAATTTATTTTACTTTACATAAAATAAATATTTTATTCTTTATTTTTATTATTCACTCATTTAATTTTTTGAAAAAGAAAACAAACAATCTTATTTTCATTTTACATACCAATCCCAGTTCCCACTCCCTCCCCTCTTCCCATTCTCTCCACCTCCTCCCCTACCCACCCCTGCTTCCACTCCACAGAGAGGGTAAGGCACATTGCTTTGGGGTAGGACCAAGGCCCTCCCTACTACATCTAGGCTGAGTAAGTACCCATCCAAAGAGAATGGGTTCTCAAAAAGCCAGTACAAGCAGTAGGGATAAATCCTGGTGCCACTGTGTGGCCCCACATTCTGACCCAGCCATACAACTCTCACCCACATTCCGAGGGTTTTGTTTGGACCTATGCTGGTTCCCTCCCTGTCCAGCTGGAGTTGGTGACCTCCTATTAGCTCAGGTAGACTGTTTCAGTGGGTCTACCCATCATGGTCTTGACCTCTTTGCCCGTATTCTCATCCCTCCCACTCTTCAACTGGCCTTTGGGAGCTCAGCCCAGTGCTTCACTGTGGGTCTCTGCCTCTGTTTCCATCAGTTGCTGGATGAAGGTTCTATGGTGACATTTAAGATATTTATCAATCTGACTACAGGGCAAGGGCAGTTTGGGCACCCTCTCCCCTATTGCTTAGGGTCTTAGCTAGGGTCATTCTTGTGGATTCCTGGGTCATGGCCTCTACTTTTTGGCTTTGAAACACTTACTCAAATTTATCTTTCAGGTTTTAGTATAAAATGTTTATGTTTTCAGAGCTGGAGAGATGGCTCAGTGGCTAAAAGCACCTATTGCTCTTCTAGAGAACCTGGGTTCAATTCCAAGCTCCCGCTGAGCTGCTCACAATCTTCTGTAACCCCAGTTTGAGGGGATCCAATGACCTCTTCTGGCTCCATGGGCACTGTATGTGCATGATGCATAGACATACATGTAGACAGAACTCCCATACATGTGCAACAATAAACTTTTAAAAAACTAGATAGTTGTAACCCGAGAATCCCATACTTCCATTCTCTCTCCTTTTCTTGGCATTTACTTACTGTCACTTAGATAAAACATCACAGAGGCCATTTGTTGTCTCTTCTCCACCCTGTTTTGATTGTCCCTCAATTTGCTATTCTGGGTAGTAGATTAACATTTTAAGGGGAAGACTGGCTTTAGATCTAGAGGGTCAGCATGTCCTTCTTAACCTAATCTACAGGAACATCTCTTTCCCTGTTGAGCTTTTCATTGACAGAGAAAGTCATTTGGAAAATTTTCACTGGGGAGAACATGCTGATAAGACCTTGTCATATAAAGGTACAGCATTAGAGCTTGGCACCAGGGTGAGCGAGAAGCCAGTAAGTTCCTGAATCTCACAGAATCTGTAGACTTTCCTGAGCCACAGTGTGCAGATACTTTACTCACACATTGTTCTAATGTTCCTTGTAAAGTGTTTTTGATCTGCTTTAGTTGTTTTTGTGTCTTGATTTTTTTTTTTAACAAGACACAGAAAAGTCTTATGACAGATAGTTTTAAAAAAACTTGATATTCCTCTAAGTTTTCTTATCTTCTCAGGCCCCAGAGACAGAAAGTATGGCAAAACAGTGGGCAAAACAGGGCCAGATTTGTGAGCAGGAAGCAGAAACTGGATGATGGGACCAGGAAGAAGGGAGTCAGAATATTTCCCTGTTCATTTGTGGGAGCATGGCTGGGTACCATGTGCAATTTGAAATCAACTTTGCATGATTTCTGTAGGCTTTAGACTAGGGATGGTCATCTGTTGCGTGGTAACTCACCATGGGACAAGCAGAGCAGGGCTGCCTTCTGTGATATTTAAAGCAGAGGGAGGATAGTGGTCCTGAATTTTATGTCACAGGAATGCTGAAAAGCCTTTGAACTATCTCTAAGAACTGATTAATTTCCCCATAATATTTCCCTTATTTAATTTTTACATCAAGAATAATGTAATGGTAATATATACATAAGATAAATTTAATATAGTGTTTATATATGGGATTTTGCTCTTTCTTTCCATATGTGCTTGGGAGTACCTAGATCTGTAGAAAGATGTATTAGAAGAAAAACTGAGCCATTTTCCGGGAGTGTGCTCCAGCTTTGAAAATGAAATTCTGTCCTCAGTTTCTAACATGTCAGGTCTCCCCCTAGAGTTGTGGTTCACCACACTCTAAAGCACTGTGACACAAAGTCTTTCTGGAAAAACACCGTTGCACCACAGGGTGCATCTTCCCACTTCTCCTGTGTGTGGAGCACCTTCCCACAGTGTGAAAGCTAACCTGTAGAGCCTAAGTTTCTAGGGTAACAGTTTGATTTTTCCCTGCTCTATGACTCTAGTTTATATTGTCATACTTCATTCAACATTATGGTGTTATCGTCAGTTCTAGAAAGTAACCAAGAGTGACTGTAAGGTCTCAGTGTGTGTGTGTGTGGGGGGTGTCTATGTGACCACAACAATCAACAACTTGAAAAGAGGCCATCCATACTAGGCACCGTGATTTTCATTTGACAGCCTACTCCTAAGAGAGGCATTGTTCCTACATAATAGGGTAACTACATCTAATCTCACTTTATGTATGTTTGTATATATTAGGAGGCATATTAGGAAGCCCCGTGGTAGTGGTTTTCCGTCACCCCCTTGTATCTGACCTCTCATCCCCACCCCAGTTAACACTTCCTACTCCTTTATATCCCTTCAGTTAACTGTATTTTTCTTCCCACCCATGAGAACCCTATGGCCCTTTACTTGTTTTTTGGCTTCTAAGGATATTCAAGGCACTATTAGTATGATGGTATTGTCCAACACCTTTTGGAAGAACTTGCATCCAATAAATACTTTCACAGCTTTTGTTTACTGACATTCCTGACATCAGTGCACAAAGGTTTCCGTTTTGTCATGTCTGCTCTGACACTTCTTATCACCTTCAACTATTATTTGAAGAACATTGTAGTGAGTTCTTGGTATGGCTTTAGTTTGAATTTCCCTGTGCATTAACTATGTTGAACATTGTTTTCTTTTCGTGACGTGACTAAAGAAGGGCTACTGATTTTTTCAGTTAATCTTGTATTCTGCTATATTACTGAAAGTGTTTATGAGTTGTAGGAGTTACTTGGTTTTGGAATTTTGGGGTTTGGATTTATAAACTGTCATATCATCAGCAAATAGTGAGAGTTTGACTTCTTCTTTTCCGATTTATATTCTCTTGATTTCCTTTTGTTGTCGTATTGCTCTAGCTAGAACCTTAAGAACTATATTGACTAGATATGGGGAGAGTGAACAATCTTGTCTTGTTCCTGATTTTAGTAGGATCACTTTGAGTTTTAACCCATTTAGTTTGATATTGGCTGTTTGCTTGCTGTATATTGCCTTTATTATGTTTAGGTATTTTCCTAGTATCCCTGTTCTCTCCAAGACCTTTGTCATGATGGGATATTGTATTTTGTCAATGGCTTTTTCAGCATCTAATGAGATGATCATGTGGGTTTTTTTTTCAGTTTGTTAGTATGGTGGATTACACTGACAGATTTTCCTATGTTGAACCATCCCTGAACATCTGGGATGAAGCTGACTTGGTCATGGTGGATGATTTTTCTGATGTGTTTTTGGTTTTTTTTTTGCCAGTATTTTTTGAATATTTTTGCATCAACGTTCATGAGTGAGATCGGTCTGTAATTCTCTTTCTTACTAATGTCTTTGTGTGGTTTGTGTATCAAAGTAATTGTACCCTCATAAAAAGAGTTTGGTAATCTTCCTTCTGTTTCTACTGTGTGGACCAATTTGAGGAATATTGGTATTAGTTCTTCTTTGAAAATCTTGTAGAATTCTGCATTGAAACCATCTGGTACTTGTCTTTTCCTGGTTGTGAGATTTTTAATGACTGTTCCTATTTCTTTAGTAGTTATAGGTATATTTAATTTGCTTGTCTTATCTTTATTTAAAATTGGTGAATGATATTTATCTAGAAAGTTGTCCATTTCCTTTAAGTTTTCCAAGTGTGTGGAGTACAGGTTTTTGAAATATGACCTAATGCTTCTCTAGATTTCTTCCATGTTTGTTGTTATGTTCCCGTGTCATTTCTGATTTTATTAATTGGTATATTCCCTCTCGGCTTTTTGGCAGTTTGGATAAAAGTTTGTCTATTTTGCTGATTTTCTCGAAGAATCAACTCTTTGTCTCATTGTTTCTATGTATTGTTTCCTTTGTTTCCATTTTGTTGATTTCAGCTCTCAATTTGATTATTTCCTGCCATCTAGACCTCCTGGTTGAGTTTGCTTCTTTTTGTTCTAGAGTTTTCAAATGTTCTGTTAACCCACAAGTGTGAGATTTTTCTAGCTTCTTTATGTAGGCATTTAGTGCTATGTACTTTCCTCTTAACATGCTTTCATTGTGTCCCAAAATTTGGTTATGTTGTGTGGTCATTTTTGTTGAATTTTAGGAAGTCTTTTATTTCTTCCTTTACCCATTAATGATTCAGGTGAGCATTGTTTAATTTCCATGTATTTGTGGGGTTTTTGGAATTGGTGTTGCTGTTGAATTCTAATTATAAGCCATGGTAATTCGAAAAGATATGTGGGGTTATTGCAATTTTTTGTATCTATTGATGTTTGATTTGTTACCTAGTATGTGGTAAATTTTGAGAAGGTTGCATGAGGTACTGAGAAGAATATATATTCGTTTGTGTTTGGATGGAATGTTTTGTAGATATCTGTTAAGTTCCTTTGAGACATAACATCTGTTATTTCCCTTATTTCTCTGTTAATTTTCTGTCTGACTGACCTGTCCAGTGGTGAGAGTGAAGTGTTGAAGTCTCCCACGATTAGAGTGTGGCATTTAATGTGTGATTTAAGCTTTAGAAATGTTTCTTTTATATATGAAGATGCCCTTGTATTTGGGGCATAGATGTTCAGTATTGAGATTTCTTCTTGATGGATTTTTCCTGTCAATAATGTTCTTCTTTATGTCTTTTGATTGATTTTTAATTTGAAGTCTATTTTGTTGAATACTAGTATAGCTACACCACCTTGTTTCTTAGGTCCATTTGATTGTACATTTTTTTCCCAACCCGTTACTCTGAGGCAATGTCTGTCTTTGAGATTGAGTTGTGTTTCTTGTATACAGGAGAAGGATGGATTCTGTTTTTGTATCCAATCTGTTAGCCTGTGTCTTTTTATAGGTGAGTTGAGTTCATTTATATTAAGAGATATTAATGACCAGTGATTGCTATCTCCTTTTAGTTTAGTTTTCATTGGTGAAATGAAATGTTGATGATGTTAATTTGTGCATTTTTTCCTTCTTTGGGATTTGCTGCTATGAGACCATCAATTGTCTGTGTTTTTGTTGATGTTGTCAACTTCCTTAGGTTGGAGTCTTCCTTCCAGCAGTTTGTGTAGAGTGGGTTTGTGGCTAGATATTGGTTAAATCTAGTTCTGTCATGGAATATCTTGTTTTTTTCATATATGGTAATTTTTTGCTGGACGTAATAGTCTAGGTTGGCATCCATGGCCTCTTAATGTCTTCATAATGCTTGACCAGGACCTTCTGACTTTCATTGTCTCCATTGAGAAGTCAGGTGTAATTCTGATAGGCCTGCCTTTATATGTTACCTGGTCTTTTTCTTTTGCAGCTCTTAATAGTCTTTCTTTATTCTATATGTTTAGTGTTTTGATTATTATGTGGTGAGGGGACTTTTTTTGGTCTCTAAACCATTAAACCATTTATTTCTCCCAATTGAAAGGTGGGCATCACTACGTGTGGACGAAAACAGAATGCTGTGTGCAGCAAGGCTCCATGAACAGCGGTGCAGGTAAGTCAGGCCAGCACTCAGGCGAAGGTGGAACCATTGCAGCCCACATTGACTGCGCTCATGTGGTAATAATTGATGTAGATCTTGGCTGATGTGCAGGCAATCAGCCAGCAGGCCACACAGCAGCTTGCTGTAGGTGCAGTTCTGCACGCTGCTGCAGATCTTGCCGATGCTGTGCAGACTGCACAGGGCGCAGGGGTCGCTAGAGCCCCTAAAAGTCATTAGCTGGTCCGGGACCATGTGCACTGCGATGCACTGTGCTGGCTTGCAGGTGGCCTGTGCCAGCTGCTGGGAGAGCTCAGAAAGAAGCCCATCAGGCACAGAGGCATGGGGCACCTTGGTGTTCATGGTTAACATCAGCATGATGGTAGAGGGATTGCAAGCAGATTGCACATGAAGACTAGAGGACAGTGCAAGACAGGATGTGGCCCAAACCAGGACCATACTTTTGTTTTGATCCAGTCTATTTAGTGTTCTGTAAGCTTCTGGTATTTTTATAAGCATGTCCTTCTTTAGATTGGGAAAGTTTTCTTCTATGATTTTGTTGGATATATTTTCTGTGCTTTTGAGTTGGACCTCTCCTTCTATCTCTATTATTCTTAGGTTTGGTCTTTCCATGGTGTCCCATATTTCCTCAATATTTTGTGTTAAGCTTTTGTTAGATTTAATATTTTCTTTGACTGATGAGTCTATTTCCTCTATTATATCTCCAGAGCTTGAAATTCTCTCTTCCATCTCTTGTATTCTGCTGTTTATGCTTGCATTTGAGGTTCCTGACTATTTTCTCATAATTTCTGTTTCTATAATTTCCTCTGTGTTTTCTTTATTGTCTCTTTTATGGTTTTCATAAAATTAGTTTTTTCCATCTGTTTGATTGCCTTTTCTTGGTTTTCTTTAAGGGATTTGTTGATTTCTTCCAACTTTTTGTTTTTTCCTCCATTTCTTTGAGAGAATTTTTCATTTCTTCTTTAACAGCCTCAAACATTCTCCTAAAGTTATTTTTTGGTCACCTTCTTCAGCTTCATCTATATTTGGTTTTTCAAGTATTGCTGTTGTAGGGCCACTAGTTTTTATTGGTGTTGCATTGTTCTTTGTGGTGTTGAGTATGTTCTTACTTTGTCTACCCATCTTTTTCTCTGATTGGTGTAATTGGGGCTGTGTCTCTGGTGATCAATCTTGCAGGTGCCAGTGGATCCAAGGCTCAGATGGTTGCTCCTTGTGGTACAGTCAGGGCCATGGTTCAAGTCATCCTGGAGGTCACTCAGTGTTCCCAGGGGTTACTCTGCAATCTCAGGGGTTGTTTGGGTCTGCTCCCATGGAGGTTGCTTTCTTGGGGCTGCTCCCACAGAGGTCTCTGGCCTGGGCCTGCTCTCTCAGAGGTCCCTGACTCATGCCCAGTCCCACAGAGGTCTCTGGCTCAGGTCTGATCCCTTGGTGGTGGCTGCCTTGTACCCGTTCCTGTGGAGGTCATTGCCTCGGGCCTGCTCCAGCTAAGGTAGCTGACTCAGGCCTGCTCAGGCAGAGGTCACTGGCTCAGGCCTGTTCCCACAGATGTCCCTGACTTGGGCCTGTTCCCTTGGAGGTCCCTGTCTCGCACCTGGTCCCACAGAAGTCTCTGGCTCACGTCTGCTCCTGTGGAGATCTCTGACTCAGGCTTGCTTGATCCATTCTACTTGTAACACTCCCCCACACACATGTTTTGTAATTGGGTTATTAAACCTTTTGATTCCATCTCAATTTTGGCTCGAGTCTCATTCAATATTCCAATATCTTACTCAATTCAGTTTCCAAATCCTGAATTGTCTTCACCATGTCATTCAGTTACATGTTTGTAATTTATTGGTAATTACTCAGGCACTTATTTTTATCCTATTTCAGTTCATTGAGTAGATTGTTCATGTCTTCCTTAAACTTGAACACTCTGATAAGGTTTCTTAGGGTTCCTTTAAATCTGATGTCATTGGGTTCATCTAGGTAATTCTCTTTAGAGACCTTTCTTTGGACTTATGGTCCTATAGACTGATGTGGACTTCAGGGTACATAGGATCTTGGTGTTTCATACTATTTGTGTTTTTATGCTGTGACCTGGGCATATGGACTTCTTTCCTTGGTTGTGTGTCTAATTTGAGAGTCTATTCTGACTGAGACTGGGCCAGTACATAAGCAGGGTTTCCAGAGCTAGACCCGATAGTGTAGTGATAGTGCTGGTGGGTGGTTAAGTTCTGTGAATATCACAGGCAAAGCTGCTCTCAACCTGCGTGACTGGAGGTAGGATTGGGGGTATGGACACGGCGATGTCTGCCCTGTTCCTGAGTTAATTCTCCAGGCGAAATCAGTGGAAAAGCTGCATGTTCAAACTAAGTTTGGAGTTGACAATGGTTTGGGCAGCCTTGGTTCCTAAAAGACTCATTCAGGAGACATGTGTGGGGGCTGTGTGGTCAGAGATGGTCCTGAGATGTGGAGAATGGGGAGGCAGGCTTCGCTGATGTATACATTTTAATTTATTTTCTTTGTTCTTTTTTTATTTATTTATTTTCCCTCCTGACCATAATTTCCCCTCCCCCTCTCATCCCGGCTACTCTCCCCACCTCTCCTTTATTTCCTTCCACTGATCCACTATTCTTCATTTCTGTTTAGAAAAGGGCAGGTCTCCTAAGTGTATCAACAAAACATGACATATCAAATTAAAGTAAAAATAAGCACCTCCTCATGTATTAAGGCTCAGCAAGGTGACCCACTATGATGACTGAAAGTCAGTAAAAGAGTCAGAGACAGCCCCTGTTCCCACTGTTAGGAGTTCCATTAGGGGAACAATTACACAACTGTGACGTACATGTAGAGTGCCTAGGTCCGTTTCATGCAGTCTCCTGATTATCATAGAGTTTCTGTAAACCCTTTGAGCACCCGTTAGTTGAATCTGTGGATTTTCTTTTGCTGTCTTTGACCTCTCTCACTCCTACTTTCCTTCCTTCCTATTCCATAGGATTTCCCAAGCTCTGTCTAATGTTTGAGTGTGGGTCTTCATCTGTTTCCATCAGTTGCTGGATGAAGCCTCCCTGATGACATCTGGGCTAGACACCAATTTGTGGTGCAGCAGAAATTTGTTAGGCATCATTACTTTGACATTTTCCCCTCCCTCCAGTCATATTTGGTTTCATCCTAGGTCTTTGGGACCTTCAGCCTGTGAGTCCTGGTGCTTCAGGCAGTGTCAGGGGTGGGCTTTTTCTCCTGGCATGAGTTTTAGGGTAGACTGGTCATTGGTGGGCCACCCTCACCCCAGCAGATCTGATAGGCAGGCCAGACTGTATATCAAACTTTATGTGACTGAGTTGGTTTCCTGCTCTCTCCACTTGAAGTCTGGCCTGGTTACAAGAGAAAATCATTTCAGGCAACTTATACACTATTGCTAGTTTTAACTGGTCGGGGGTGGGGGAGAGCAGGAGAAGGGGAGGAAGGGGCAACCGGGATTCATATGTAAAATGAAAAAAAGCATTTTTTTTTAAACAATAAATAGGCAATGCTGCAGAGGACACAGGAAAAGAGGAACAGCACACATTTCCAGAGGGAATGTAAAGCAGTCAGTATAACGCAGCCTTAAAAAGGTCACACTAGCACTACTGTGTGCTGTGATCTACAGCACCAGCCCTGGGTGTGCACTGTAGCGTGGGAGTCAGCACACCACAGAGGTACCCGCAGATCCATGCTACTTCAGTCGCTATTCACGGTAGCCAAGGCATGGAGTCAGCTTAGACGTCCTTAACAGGTACATGCTGGAGTTCTCTTCTGCCATAATGAGAAAGAAAGCACAGCAAAGGAGAAAGGATAGAAGTGATGAGCACCAGAGTGAGAGGAATAGCCAGATTCATTCTCAAGCATCAGGGGAGTTCTCTGATGTATAGAACCTGGGGACATAAGTGAGAGTGTGAAGAAGGAAGGGGATTAGAAGCATTATATGGGGAAGTGGTGGTAAAGATGGAGTTATAAAGGGGTGAATTTTATCCAAGTCCATGATATTCCTGAACAAACATGTAATAGGAACATCATCATGTTGTATACTTAATATGCACTATTGGAAAGGCAGAAATTAATTATCTCAGTAATTTAAATCATATCTTATATTAAGCATACAAAGGGCTATGTAATGTGGGATTCCCCTCTGTATACCATTGGTTAATACATAAAGAAGCTGCTTTGGGCCTACAGCTGGGCAGAATAGAGTAAGGCCGGAAGTCCAGGCAGTGATAGAGGAGAAGAGAAGATGGAGTCAGTGAGACACCATGTATCCACCGCAGGAGACAGATGTGCCAGAACCTTACTGGGGAACAAAAAGACAGAGGGTAGAAACATAGAAGTTACTTAGTATATTGCGCAACTTAAATGGAAATATTTGTGGGTTCAGTATGTGAATTAAGACAGCATCAGTGGCTTGTAGCTGGGTTTAGTAAAGAGCAACTGCAGTGGAACATGACAGTAATCCCAGTGGTTGGGAGATGGAAGCAGCAGATCAGGAGGTTTAAGGTCATCCTCAGCTGCATACTTTGAAGCTAACCCAGGCAGCATGAGACCACGTTTCAGAAAAATGAAAGGAAAATAATAGATACACAGAAAATGGGGGTATGGGGGGGTTTGGTCTTTAGAGATGTGGAATCTTGGGGGAAGACTTGAATAATAGACTCTTCTGGGAAATTAGAGTTTCTGGAGTTTTAAAGCATAATTTAGGCAGGAGGTGGTTATTTAAGAGACTCTGGGACTCACCTTGTGTGGCAAATGAATAGTATCAATCTGCGAGAACACGGGTAGGAGAGTATTGGGGGAGAGGTTGTTATCCTCTTGAACACCAACATTGAAGACGTGGACACATGTTAGACATCAAAAAGGCATTACAGAGCAGTATAGAGAACACAAGTTCCAGGGGTTGTGGGTAGCAAAGAAAGAGGGCATGAAAGTCAGCGAGGTGACTGCAGCCTGTGAGGGCTTTGCTTGCAGCCATCCCGATAAACTGGCCTCCTATGTCCACTTTAGCATTCACCACAAATTGCGGTAGATCCATGAGGCTTAAAACATCTTGCTTGTTTTCAGGCGGTGGTGGCACGTGCCTTTAATCCCACAACTCAGGAGGCAGAGGCAGGCAGATCTCTATGAGTTCAAGGCCAGCCTAGACTATAAGAGCTAGCTCCAGGACAGGGTTCAAAACTACAGAGAAACCCTGTCTTGAGAAACCAAATTAATTAATTAATAAAAAGAACATCTTATTTGTATCTTCAATTCTCTTGTCTTCTACTCTAGCCATGTCCAGGTTGTATCTATATCTAGATCACTGAGTATTACATTTGGCCTCTGAGACTCCATCTTCTCTGTGGCATCAGTGGACTTTTAGAAGGTGGATTTTTTTCTTCCTGTCCTCTGATTATGAAGAGCAGGCACTCCAGGGCTGTTCACAAGCCCTACTGGTAATCATTGATAAATCCTTGACGCTCTGGGAAAGGGAGAGATTCTGAATCTCCTTAAGTCACCAGGCAGAATGTAGCTCCCTGAATTATAGAAAATGATTTACACTAAGGGGGAGATGGCTCCATGGAATAGGTGTCCCTGTTGTACAGTTGTGAGCCCTGAGTTTGAATCACTGGACCCACGTGAAAGCTGAATGTAGGGACCAGTTCTTGTAACCTCATCACTAGGCAAAAATAGAGGCGCAGGATCTCCAAGATAACCGGCCAGCCAGTTTAGCAGTAATGGAGTGTGCTCATGTAAGATGCCTCAAGCAACCTCTGGATCACACACACACACACTCTGACACATGAACACATGTTCACTCATGCACACATATACACACGAACACACATATTTGCCAAT
This sequence comes from Ondatra zibethicus, assembly GCA_004026605.1. Lineage (NCBI taxonomy): Eukaryota > Metazoa > Chordata > Mammalia > Rodentia > Cricetidae > Ondatra > Ondatra zibethicus. Next base: position 77,744 of record PVIU01007284.1, on the reverse strand, counting down.
GTAAGCTCTCTCCCTCCCTCCCCGGCCACACATAGTGTAAAAACAAAGCAGGTCAATAACTGTCAATAACTGCTGGCTGTGTCTTTAGATTTACTGCTCTAATATTAGGGGGCATTTTACATAATCTGAAACCTCAGTCTGCTTAATATATCAGCGACTTCCTGTTTAACCAGACATTTCTCCAGGGGAAGGTAGAAGATTAGTTTCTCAGAGGCAGCTCTGCCAGCTTCCTAAAGGTGCACGGAGACAGTCACTGCTGACTACATCTCAACTTTATAGATATTCATGTAACTCATTGTCTGAGGCTCTGTTTTATTGCTGCTAAGAATCACCATGATCAAGGTAACTTAAAGAAGAAAGCATTGAACTGGGTGCTTGTTTATGGTCCGTGCTCATCATGGAGGGGAGCTTGGCAGCAGGCATTGCTCTGGAGCACAAGATTCACAAGTTATAAGTAGGGTGGGGTGGGGCAGGATAAGACTGGGTCTCATATGGGCTTTTATAATCAAAAAGCCCTTCCTCCAGTGACACTCCTAACAAGGCCACAGGCCCTAATCCTTTCCAAGCAGCTCTAGTAACTTCAAACCCATAGCCAACAGGGGCTATCCCCATTCAAGTCACCACATCCAACTGTTTCAACTTTGAATCTCATTGACAAGTTTGCTCAGCCTTGTGTTTCAATTCCACAGATGTTCTGGTTTTGGCTTTCCTCAAACTGTACTACTTATCTTCACTGAGATGAGACAGGTAGCCGGAAGTGGGAATTTCAATGTCAAGCCCTTGCTTTTAGCCTTGAACTTTCAGCAAAGTTTTTTTGTTCCTTTTGAAACCTATGTGAGCCTTCAATTTCTTGAATAAGAGGCCAAGAACCTGGAAACACTGGACCCCGACCCCAACACCACCACATTCTCCCACTTCAAGCTCACTGGCATTTCCCCTAAATTTTACATCTTGGGAAGAGTACATTTGCTTTATGATGCCTTTATTACATGGAAATCAGAGCAGGTGACTACTCTCACACTGAACTGCGCGTGTTAGTGAGCTTTCGGGGATACACACAGCAGTATTTGTATCCACTTTTGCATTTTATAGACAGGGTCATGCATCCACGGGCTTTCTGTTTTGTGCAAACACCACCGTATAAATTACAGGTATTCGGTGCTGAGTGTCTCTTGCGCCCTGAAATAAAAGGGATAGAAGTAGTGAAGAAATAAATACAGCTTCATCAAAACAAGGATACTATAATGTATTGTGCTTAGCAAGGGTGGGCAAAAGAGTCCACAAGACCCACACTATCTTTATGTTGGCTCAGGAGTAACCAGAGCTGCTATCTATTTTCTCATTGACAGACTGTTACAAAGAAAATTAGATGAGGGAGCTCATGTGATAATGTATGATGTTGTTGTCAGCTATAGATGGAATGGACACCTGCCAACTGCTACTTCCTGTCCAGGGGAATGTCATTACAGATGAGGTAGATCCAAAGCAAACCCCAGAGTATGTACAGTAGAGCACATGGAAGGCTGGCTCTGGAAAGGACATAACTACCACACACATGAACTCACAGAATCTGGGGCTATCTGTACAAGGCTTCAATCAGATCAAGAGAGTTAAAAATTCTAGCAAATAAGAGGGAGGGTCTCCAGACATTCCACATCTAAATGAGGAGTTTATGGCAGTTGTAGAAAGCTAAAAGAGGGAATGTCACATTTCCTTGGGGAGGCAGGTAGACTTTTGTAGGCTTTTTGTGCCTTAGTAAATGACCTTATACAAATGAGATTATGGACAGAACTAAGTGGACTTAATGTGTTATTTAAAAAAACAACACCATGGAATTGGGAGGGATATGGGAGACCCATTGGGGGTACTGGGACTGTTGGAGGGGGGTAAATAGGGGACAGTTATGACCAAGACACATGGTATACACCAGGACACCATGAAAGACTGTCTGGGAAAACATGTCCTTTTTCATCCTGTAAGCTTGCCCATCAGGGACATGGTGCTCAGGCTTGGAGGAGCTTCTACCCTCTGACTAGATGAGAAGATACCTGCAGTGATGACTGATCAAATCCGGACAGGAGAATGTGATTGGACATCCCACAGTTGTGAACAGTCTCTTGTGGTTCCCAGATTAACTGCTTACTTGGTGAGTTACATGTCCTGACTATTATGGTCCACTGGACTTGCTTCAAGGTGCCCAAAAAGTCATTCGCTAGTAACCACATTGATGGTTACTGATAGTTATTGTCTCTCTTTCTGGACAAGACAGTTTTCTCTCAGAGTGAGGAGTCACATTGAGGCTTAGCAAACTCCTTTCCACACAGTATATTTCCTCAGTGTTCAGGACAAGAATGGGTACTGGAAGATGCCAGTATCTTCCTGCAGCTAGCCCTGTTTTCCAGTGGATACATTATAGCCTCTGAAGGGCACTGACTCAAGTCAGTGAGCAATGGATGTACTCTTGTTGTTCCTATAGGGCTAGAACTAGCTTCCCTCAACTTTGCTTAGCTCCTTTACCCCAGCCCTGGGGCAGTTTCTCTAGGAATATCAAGACTTACCCTGGACCATCATGGGGGAGAACAAGCAGAGCATCAGTATCAGAAAGTAGACAATCTTCATGGCCACTGCAGACTAAGCCCGGAGTGCGGCAGAGAGAAGAGACCCCTTGGGATGAGTGGACAGAAGCTTCTAGACAGCAGTTATTTATAGGGGTTAGAGGATTGCTCAATCCCATCTGTAAACTGAAGGAAGATGTTGCAATTGAATATTGTCCCAATAACCCATTTATATTGTTTGCTTTTAGTAGTCCCTGAGTACTGTGTGTTCAGGTAAAAGTTTTTTCTTTCTTTCTTTCTTTTTTTGTTGTATTTTGTTTTATTAGAGACAGGGATTCTCTGGGTAACAGCTCTGGCTGTCCTGGAACTCACTTTAGATACCAGGCTGTCCTTGAACTCACTGAGATCTGCCTGTCTCTGCCTCCCCAGCGCTGGGGTTCAATATGTGTGACCCCATGCCTGGAGTGAATGTTATTTTCTTCCTGGTTATTGGAAATAGGTACATCCTTTGTGGTCTGTTATTTTTTCCTTGTTCAGAGTCTCTGAAGGTATCCTGGTAAGACAGTGTAGGCTGGTATCCCTTCTGTTGCAATGGTCATAGGGCTCATGTGAGAAAGCCCAGCAGCCCAAAAATGTGACTTCCTTTCTAGTGATGGTCTACCTTATAGTACTGACCCAGAATTCATCTATTCCTGTTATAAAGGTGACAAGATTGAAGTAATAGACATTTCTCTAGTAAAGGCTATTTTCTCATCCCTATGTATAGAACTTTTCTGTTCAGGATCAAATAGAAGTTTCTTTGTTTGAACTGGCCATAAATTTCTGAGATTTTCCTATTGTCTTCCAGACATCAGTCCCTAGAACATTTCCCACTGAGCTGAAGGGTCAAGTATTAGGAACTTGAATTGAGTTTGGTGTTTGTTAGTGTTTCATGTCCTTTACAGTTTCATTAAAGATTATTTTACCATTGATTTCCTGAGTAATTCTGTGAGTAGCCATTCCAGTATCTCAATGAGTGATCCAATTATAAGCAGTAGTAAATGTTCTTATAAACTAAGCAAGAGATGTGATTATTAAGAGGACATTGTTTAATTCACAGAACTATGTATGGGGCTTGCAGGAGACTTAACAACAGGCCTTGGAGCTTAGAGACAAGGAAGAACATCCAACCTTTGTTACAGAAATGGTTTGATCAGGATCCCAAGATCTAACCATCATACTTGAGTCAGAATAAAACTGATATTAGCAACTGTTACCAACAGCACAACATCTGTGAACCTTCACTGCCTAGACACACAGGGGAGGAAGCAATGAGATAAATAGAGAAACAAACACAGAGATCATATTGATATAGGGACAGAATTGCGCTGAGACAGAAAGTGGTGCTATAAAAGGCTGAAAAGGAATTAAGGAACAAGAAGAGTCAAATTACTAAATTTGGGTGGGATAGGGTGGAAATGCCTCAAATAGGCACCACAGGCTAATAAATAAAACAGCCCAATGTCAGGGCCAGTACCAGGAAGGAATTAGTTTTATTGGAGTAATTGACCAGTGAGGACTCAAACCTTCCCCAAATTACAGACTATTGCCATTGCTATTGTTTATCTACCAGAAACTGAAAGTAAGATCCTACTGCTGAAGACGCCACATACTTGAATCACAGAACACAGAGAAGTGAAGTTAGTAATGACATAGTATGCTATTGGAAGAAAAAAGCAATCGGTCATACCCCTCGGTGAACTCTGGAGACACATTAATGAGTGGCCTGGCAAGACATGCCCCCTGGTACAATAGCGACATGAACATCATGTGAGTAACAACTGCTGTCTGATTGGATCAAAGGCACACTCCACACGAAACATATACCCAGTACCATTATAGAGTCAAGAACCTATGTTTAGACACTTCATAGGCCCTAGGGGGAGAATCTACTATACTGCTATCATTCTACTTATTAAGCATATTATTAGGCCAACTCCTAATGATGTATTGTTATATCCACAGAAGAATTTATCTCTTGGCCCCCATCCAGTTATGTCAGCACCATTTGTTCTGTGTGAAGATGCTTTCTTTCTTTCTATTTGATATTTTTTGCTTCTTTGTCAAAAATCAGGTGTTCACAGGTGTCTGGATTAATATCTAGGTCTTCAATTTGATTCTGTAGGTCAACCTGTCTGGTTTTATGCCAGTATCAAGTTGTCTTCGTTACTGTAGCTCTATAATAGAACGTGATGTCAGGGATGGCTATGCCTCTGGAAGTTCCCTTGTTGTACAGGATTGTTTGTACTATTCTTTGTTTTTTTGTTTTTCCAAATGAAGTTGAATATTGTTCTTTCAATGTCTGGAAAAATTGTCTGGAATTTTCATGGGAATTCCATTGAATCTGTAGATTGCTTTTGGTAGGATTGCCATTTTTACTATGTTGACCCTATCTGTCCAAGAGGATGGAAGATCTTTCCGTTTTCTGATATCTTCTGCAATTTCTTTCTTCAAATACTTAAAGTTCTTATCATAAAGGTCTTTCACTTCTTTGGTTAGCGTTACCCCAAGACATTTTATGTTATTTGTGTCTATTGTAAATGGTGATGTTTCTCTGATTTCTTTCTCAGTACCTTTATCATTTGTATATGGGAGGGATACTGATTTTTTTTCTAGTTGATCTTGTATTCTGCTACATCACTGAAGGTGTTTATTAGCTGTAGTAGTTCCCTCATATAAGTTTTAGGATCACTTATGTATACTAACATATCATCTGCAAATAGCAAAAATTTAACTTCTTCCTTTCCAATTTGCATCCCTTAGATCTCCTTTTGTTGTCTTATTGCTCTAGCTAGAACTTCAAGTACTTTGTTGAATAGGTATGGAGAGAGTGGATAGCTTTGCCTTGTTCCTGATTTTAGACCAGTTGCTTTGAGTTTCTCTCCATTTAAATTGATGTTGGTTGTCGGCTTGCTGTACATTGCTTTTTATTATATTTAGATATGATCCTTGTATCCCTGATCTCTTCAAGACCTTTATCATGAAGGGTAGTTGGATTTTGTCAAATAATTTTTCCATGTCTAATGAGATGATCATATGGTTTTTTCTTTCAGTTTATTTATATGGTTTATTGTAAAATGCTGAATGGTCCTGTAGCGCCTGTGCCACGACAAGATGGTATGTGAGCTGGGAACTAAGCTGGAGACTCAAAAACACATAGACAGAGACACACACACAGAGACACAGACATGGGTCATCCTTGATACAAGAATGCCAATGCCAAGTTTATTGTGCTCAAAGAAAGCTTATATAGGGATCCTTTGCCACGCACAGCTCTCGGGATCTTTCAGCTGCAGGCCCACCAGCTTGCCATCAAGTCCTTGTGCTCACAGCAGCTGCAGGCACAGGTGTTTTGCTCAGTTCACTCCAGCAGGCAAAGAATCTGAGGCAGGCAAAGAAAGTCAGGGGGCCAGGGTACTACAGCTCCCAACAGCTCCCCCTTTCCTATATAATTAGACCAGGTCTGTCTTGGGTTGCAGAAGTGCATATTCACATCTGTGACAGACTCCCTTCTCTGGCTCACTGGTCTTTCCACAGCCTGCTAACCCATACTGCTCTCAGAGGAAGCCCGCTTTCTTAGACAAATAGCGATTTACATTGCTGCTACTGCAGGTGATGCCTGTTGTAGAGGCAGAGCAACAGAAACCCTCCAGCTACAGGAGTTCCTAAGGCAGGCTGTTCAGCAAGCCTAGGCTGTATGGAAATGGCTGGATTGGCATGGGTATGGGCACACATATAACTGAAAGGAAAGGGAGCAGCCAACCACATGCTCCAACTGTAGGTCAAACCAAAAAATGCCCTGGCGAAAATTATATAGGGAATTCTGGATCTCCAAGGCAGCGGCAACCCATCTGGCTAGAGGACCAACTAAATCAGACTGCCACAGTCCCTCATAGTGTCTGCAACCCTGCATGCAAATCACATTCTCCTGAGGCTGCACAAGAAAATCACCCACACAATGAATGACATATAGCTGGGGACATTGCCCCTCTAGGGGCTGCAAGGCCATGAAAACACAACTGGCCCAAAGCCAGACGACAGGCCATGCCCTGGGACAACACAACCCATTGATACCTTTGGAGCTGCTCTCTAAAATCAATAAAAGGAACACTGAAAGCAAATTTGGGTGAGTCCTCAGGAAGCAACAGAATAGTAAAAAAGCAGTCCTTGAGGTCAATCACCACCATGTGATAATCCTTAGGGATAGCCACAGGTCTGGCAATCCTGGCTGTAATGATCCCATAATTTTAACCTGCCTAAGGTCCTGCAATAGACACCAACTGCCAGATTTCTTTTTTTTAAGGGGAATTGGATGGGACCACATGCCCAGCAGCTAATTGTTCTTGCATAAGCTGCCAGCAGCCAGTGACCTTTCCACTCACACTGGCCCAGCCTCTTTCCATTTGGTGGGAACTGCAACTTGTGGCTCAACAATGGCCCTCAAAATAAATTTTCCAACCTTGCTCTGGCCCTGCCACACCCACAGTCAACCCTTTATCAGCAATAGCCTGTGGATCTCCTTGAGGATCTCCGCCCAGTGCCGGCCTGGGGCTAAAGCCCTGGTCTGCTAAGGTAGGCCTCAATGGTTTAGTGGTTAGAATTGGCCCCATAGCTTACACATCCTACTGGGCATGCACCACTTACAACCGGTGGCCCAGCTCCACCAGGCAGGGGAACGACTGGGCCAGGGCGACACGCCCTTGTGGTATGACTGAATATCCTTTAGGTATGTACCCAAGAGTGGTATAGCCGGTTGTTGTGGTAGATTGACTCCCAATTTTCTGAGACACTGACATATTGCTTTCCAAAGAGGTTGTAAAAGTTTGTACTCCCACCAGCAATGGAGGAGCGTTCCCCTTGCTCTACATCCTCTCTAGCATAAGCTGACATTTGTGTTTTTGATCTTAGCCATTCTGAAAAGTGTAAGACAGAATCTCAGTATCATTTTGATTTGTATTTTCCTGATGGCTAAGGATGCTGAACATGAGAATTCTCTGTTTAGATCTATGCCCATTTTTTAATATTGGATCATTTGGCTTCTTGATATCTAGTTTCTTGAGTTATTTATATATTTTGGAAATCATCCCTCTGTCAGATATGGGGTTGGTGAGGATCTTTTCCCATTCTGTAGGCTGCCATTTTGTCCTATTGATAGTGTCCTTTGCCTTACAGAAACTTTTCAATTTCATGAGGTTCCATTTATTGATTTTCTATATTAGTGCCTGTGCTATTGGTGTTCTGTTCAGGAAGTTGTCCCCTGTGCCAATGCACTCAAGATTATTTCCTACTTTCTTTTCCATCAGGTTCAGTGTATCTGGATTTATGGTGAGGTCTTTGATCTGCTTGGTCTTGAGCACTTTTCTTCCTCCATGATGTGTACCTATGCTGATTCTGTATGTTGGCCACTATGAAGAATGTTGTAATAAATGTTCAAGGCAGACATATCTTCTACTGATATAGTTCACTTGTTTGCACAAGGACACAAAAGTGAGAGGATACCATTGTAGTAGAATTTACCTGTAGTTTATTGAGATGTTTCATACAGTTGGTTGTAAAAATTACACTAGGGTAGACAAGATGGCTTGGACGGTAAAAGCAGTTGCTGAACAAACTTGGCAACCTGAGATCAATCTCTAGAGCCTATGTAGAGGCAGGAAGAGTCCACAACACTGTCCTGTGGCCTACACATGTGCATCAAGGCATGCACACCCCATGTGTCTTTCTTACACACATACATTTCCACATGCATGTACCACTACTAATATTCATTAATTATAAAATTTAAAAGTTATACTAATCACATTCTCAACATCACACCAATGTTTCCTTTTTTCCACATCCCACCAGTGTATGTAATGTTTTTAAACAATGAGAGTGAGGTTATATCTCATAATTTTAATTTGTGTCTTACTAGTAATTAGTGGTCTTGAGAATTTTTTCATGAAACACTTGTCCATTTCTCCATGTTATTTTTAGAATGTCTGATCAAGTCTTTTGGCCCACTTTTTTTCGTGTGGCTGTCAGGGGAGATATGCGTGTGCATGTGCGTGTGTGCCTGTGTGTGTCAATGCAGAGGACAAGATATAATTATCTGACATCTTTCTCTGAAACAGAGTCTGTCACTGAACCTAGAGATAGGCTAGTGTAGTGGTTTGAATGAAGATGGCACACATATTTGAATACTTGTTCCCCAGTGGGTAGAACTGTTTGGGAAGGATTCGGAGGTGTGGCTTTGTTGGAGGAGGTTTACCGCTGGGACAGGAGTTGAGGTTTCAAAAGACTCATGCCATTCTGAGTGTCTCCTGTCTCTTTGCCTCATGGTTGAGTCTCAAGATGTGAGCTCTCGGCTATTGATTCAGTGCCATGCTTGCCAGCCTGATGCCATGCTACCTGCTATGATGGCCATGAACTCTAACCTTGTGAAACTGTGAGCCCTAAATTGAGCTCTTTTATAAGTGTCATTGGTTATGATGTCTCATCACATCATAGGAAAGTAATCAAGACAGGTGACCATCCCCAGAAATCCTTCTGTCTTCTCCCGCAAGGCTGTGGTCACAAGCATATATGAAGACACACTGTAGTCTTCACATTGGGTACTGATGACTCAGACTCATGGCTTCACGCTTGCATAGGAAAGACTTACATACGGAGTCATCACCCCAGTCCTGCTTTCCTGCTTTTTAAAACTATTTACTAATTTTATGCTTTGATCTTGAGTGTTTTGCTTGGATATATGTCTGTGCACCATATGTGTGGCCTAAGGTCCACAGAGGGCATTGAATCCCTTCCCTGGAATTGTGGAATTGGAGTTACAAACAGTTGTGAACTACCATGTAGGTTCTGAGAGGCAAACAGGTCCTCTTGGAAGGCTCTTGACTGTTGACCCATCTCTTAAGCTCTACTTTGCCAATTTTAAATTGCTTTTGCCGTTCTGCTGAGTTGTAGCTACTTAGAAAATGTGGTTGTTATCCTACTTGTATGTTTGATTTGGAAAAACTTTCTGTTATTCTGTGTTCTCTGTCTTATGCTACTCCACCTGTGCACACGGATCTTTAAAATAATTATTTACTATTTTTTAATTGCAATATATATGTATATATGTAAATATATTAATGTCATGCATAAGAAACCATTGCTAGATTCGTGACATGGAGAGTTAAAAATGAATTTAGTGTTTGATATTTCATATTTAAGTATTTAATCCAGTTTAGATGGATTTCATGTCTGATATTTTTAGTCTGTGATTTATGAAAATCAGAACCTCATCCTATCAGGGGCCAGAGGACAGTGTAAGTTGAATTTCCAGTCTCACAGTGTGTCTACTGTTACTCTTAGAGAACCAACAGAAAAGCAACAGTTTTCTTAAAGGTACAGTACAGGTTTGCGTTGACACCCTGATGAAGCTAAAGACACTGAACTAATTCTGGTCATCTATCTGACAGGAACAAATGCTGACATCACCTGGAAAAAAATCAGGACTGCAATGCAGTCCTTGAGGAAATGGTGACTCCACCTCCTAAGTCAGATGTAAGATCCTGCTTCATTTCTCAGGCATAGTTCCTCCCTCTTTTTCTTTCTAGATATATCATGAGACTACAATTACCACAGAAAACTAAAGGCAAGGCAGAAAACATTCCTCATGAGGAACATACTATCCTTCTAATGAGTTACTTCAATTTTCTAATCCATGCAAACAAATATGCGTTGAAATAGATGCTAGAGGAATAGGATCGTGAAGTAAGCACAATGTCAGACCTGTCCAGATATGTTTAGATTGGCCTGTGAAGCAGAGGTTTTGCATTTAATATAACTTAGGAAGTTGAAAGGGCTTTAACTGCATGAAACAAGTTGATAAGGTAAAAACAAACTGGAAACACAATTTTTTTACCTGGCTTATTTGGAGGGTAGGAATTAAGAGGCTTAGGGCTATTGGAAAATGAACATGGATTTGCCACTCTAATAGTCCCATACTTCTCTACTCTGTCCACATACTCATATTAGGAGGATCCAGAAGACTGTGTCTTTACCATGACTGTGAGAAATAGGTTGTGAAAGTTGCTAAAGTCACCTCAGTGAGCACAGCAATTTCCTTTGTTGTAGCTCAGAACCCACAGTGGGAACTGTGACCACTAAATCTAGAAACCAATATGTGATGAGGGTGACTGGTTCTAGGGTGTAAGAAACCAGATGGCATACATAACTTCCAAAGGGGAGGTGGGTGTGGCTAACGAAATGGAAAAGAGGATCAGTGTAAAACTCACAATGATCTCACCCAGGGACCATCTGTGCAATTGCGTAGTAAGTATGGAGTCTTGGGAGTGATATAAAAAGGAAGATGTCACAATCTTTGCGTTTGACATTGTGTTTGAAAAATTGTGGTAGTTGTTAGAGTAAAACTAAAGTCCCTTCTGTCAACCCTACCAAAAATACAAATGAGACCAGGAGGTTATGGGAAAGTTCTCAGTCACAAACCTGCTTGTAATCATCACATTAGACCCTCATAATGACCAGCAGGAGCAGAAGCCACCACAGCCTTATTCAGAGGGGACTCTTGCAAGGACATCTGCCAGCAATCCTGTGTTTAATGATGGGTTGTGACCACTCTTGTTACCAAGATCTATTTCTCCAAAATATTTGATGTAATCATCATCACTTTTACTTGTGAAAACTTCCCTCTGCTTCACCCTCTTCAATATGCCTAAGGGTTGCTACACTTTATCTGTTCTCATTACAATGTTTACAATATCTGCTATGATATTTATTTCTAGTCAATATAAGTATTCTCAAAGACTTTTCCTTTGGTTTTTTAACTTCATTTACATTTGTATAAGGAGATAATTTCTAAGACAAGAACAGAAATATATGGTTTTATATTAGTTAACAAACCAAAGTATATATGTATGTATGCATATGTGTAAAACCATATATTTGTATATATGTAGTTTTGCATCAGAGATCAAAGTGTGTGTGTGTGTGTGTGCGTACATGCATGTGTGTGTGTGTGTGTGTGTGTGTGTGTGTGTATGTTAAGGAATAGATTAAGGCATGGATTTAAACCACTGCATCTGTGTTACTGAGTATGTTTGAGTCCAGTCAATGTCCTCCCCAATGTTAGCATCTTCCTTACTCTGCTTTCCTCTATAGAAAAGATCATCTCATTGACAAATATTACTGTGAGCTGAGAGATTAATCCTTCTTACAATGGGACATTCATTTTGGCCTGGGGAATAAAGCCACAAGTGCCTCTTATTTCTCCTCTACCTGACAAGAGTGGAAGATGAAGTTTCAGCGGTAGATTAAGGAAGCAACAGCATCATGAGTGCCATCAGGAGATGGAAGAGAATTTGGGGGGAACAGAAGGGCCATGACTGCTTTCGTCCACTTGTGGGCCTCTGTAGACACGGCAGCGAGAAGACCTGAACCACAGAAGGTCCAGTCCTAACATGGACTTGTGAAACAAAGCTGGCTTTGAAAGTTGTGCATGAATCTTTTTTAAAAGTGCCGATCTGGAAATACAGACATCATTCCCGGAGGATGAGCTTCCATGGGACAATTTACAGTTATAAATGAGGTTCTAATACTTAGGTTAATCCATCCACTGCCCTGAACCCTGCAAGAAGAGACATTGGTCCTGGATCTGCAGATGGAGACTCACTTAACTGACTGCTGCGGCCATGGAAGATTCCTCCTCTGTTTGGCCCCAGGAGTCTGATAGCTGTGTCCACTGTCCAGTTCGGCTTGACATCCCTGCGCTGGGTACATGAAGTTTGGCAATAAAAATCAAATAAAAGTGACATCACTCAAATTGTGACCATCATTACTCAGGGCCAGGCAGCTGTTCTGGATTTTCCAACCTCTCGTTTTAATCCCTGGACTTCAGCCTTACTCTGTTAAAAACCTCTCCTAAACTGAGACATGAAATTCATTTCGATTTGATGTAAATAGGCTTGGAAAGCGGTTCCTTTATTAAAATACTAATTGTATATCCCTTGCTTGTCTTTTATGCTCATTCTTCAAATCACTGTCAACTCCTACAACAGTTGGGCTTATTTGGTTTACAGGTTCCCTGTAGCCTGGTATTAGATGGGCAGCTGGAGCGGAGACAGAATCCTCCATGTTGGAGGCATCGGTATTGATCTGTTCTGCGTCCCAGACTTGTGAGAATACCGGCACCTACAAGGAGAGAACAGACATGTTTAGACTTTTACTTGTAACCCTAAAGATGTGAGAATATTTGGGAAATTCAAGGTAGGCAACCTGGTACCACATAAGAGAATTCTTCTTACAGGCAATTTCTGTGAAATTTACCTTGAGGCCCCTAAGGAAGACACACTTCAATATTCCAGTATGAAGAAGGGGCTCACAAACTCCACCCCCAACCAAGGAACTATTGACAGTTGATAGCTTCTAGAGGAAAAAGATCCTTTAAAAAAAAAAAGAATATAGCTCCTGGTAGTCAAACATGTTTCAGTAGATGGCACCAAACCCATAAGTATATGGCACCATAAATTGAATTCAGTGCATCACTTAAAAGAGGGGCGTGGATGAGAAATTGGGAGAGATGACATGGAGGTGGACCTTGGAGGAGTTGAGGGAATAATGGGAGAGTGACTACAACCAAAATACATTGTATTCATTCAAACAATTAACAAAATATTATGTTTATAAATTTGTCAACTTAAACTTGTAGGGGGATGTGGTCATGAAGCTGTTGATAATTTCTAGTTTCCAAAAGAGGGATAGTTAGTGTTCTTTAAGGGTGTGTCCCTAGTACATTAATTATACCCTAATGGATGGTTACACACTCAGCTATAGGCAACACTAATTTGACTCAGGGTTAAAAAGAAGTCAGGTGCGGATGGAATGGGGTGTGAATATGGGAGGAATTTTGGGAGTGGGGTAAATATAATCAAAATACAATGCATGAGGCTGTCTGATGGGGAACCTCCTGCAGCCAATGGCCTTTGAGAGACTGGACCAGGTTGGGCATGGCTTTGGATACCAAAAACCTGCAGGATGCCCACTAGGCCTCTTCCTGCTCACCATCCCTACATGTTGGACCCCATTCCTGTTTCCTCATTGTGATCTGTGAGTTTGCCTTTTAATAAAGAAAAACCTTAGTATACCCTATTTGTAGCTAGTGTGAGATTATTGGATTATCATTCCCTCCATCTGACATGTTCTGCTTCAACTGTCAAAGCATTAATTGATGCATTAATTATATATAGATATTATGTAATGTTGCATATATTATATCACATAATAGTATCTACACAAACACACATACACATACATAGCTTCTCTGCTGTATAAGCATAGGAGGCCCAAGTAGAGGCAAGGTCAGCCAGACAAATGGCTGTGGATTGGCTATTTTTCTATACTCTTAGGGCTGTAGAGACATGTTCAGGGCCTTCACCAGCTAAAACAGTTCATGACTGGTTTGATAGCATTGCAGAAGATACTTAAAAGCATCCTATGCACAGATGATGGATACAGATGGTGATAATCATGGAATTCTGGGAAAGGATAAATTTTATGAGATTTATGAATGGGAAAAATGAGAGTCATGGAAGAATCAAACATTTCAACTCAATAACCCAGCAAATTGCTACAATAAATAAGGGTGGAAAAAAAAGATCAAGTTCTCAAAACAACCAGGAAAAAATTATTGGAATTAGCACAACCTTCCAACGATAGTTGTAGACACAAATGTCCTTAATTTTATAATTAAAGGTCATGGTAACTTATTGAACTAAGGATAAGAACCAACCATTTGTTATCTTTAAAATCAAATTGCACTGGAAAAGACACGTATAAAATTAAAGTGAAAGGATGGAAAATTATTTGCTAAGTGAACATAACCAAAATAATGCTCTAAAACCAAGCAGTAGTAGCTATATTCATACCCAACCAAGTGGACTTTAAACATAAGTTAGTCATAAGTGATGAAGCATGTTACTACATAGTAATAAAAGGAGCAACCAGTCAAGAAGATGTAATGAAGGGGATGGGAGGAGTGTAAGAACAAATGGTCAGGATACTTTCTGAGAGACAGATTATTCAGTATACAACAGAGAGCTGCACCTGTGAGATCTTAGCCATATAGTTGCTTAAACAAGACCTTAAACAATAGCAACATCGGTTGACATTACAACATGGATAGGGAAATCTCATAATGCCCCACTCATGAAGAATTATAGACAATTAATAGCTGCTGAGAGAGAGTGAGTCTTTTGTCAGGAATGAGCCCAAGATAGGTTATCCAGCCCAAAATACACATACATAAAAGCAACACTAAATGGACTGAACAGCTTGTGTTTATATGTATATGTACATACTTATTTACACATATGTGTAATGCTGACAATCAGAGATATGGTAATAAATTTGAAAGGGAGTGGGGGAATGTAGGAAGAGTTGGAAGGGGAAAAATTGGGGTAGACATGATATATAAACTGTGCTCATGTATGAAAAGCTCAAAAAATTGTAAAAGAAAGATGTCATGATTATAAATATATATATATTCATCATTTAGTGGACTCAGTTTCATAAAACAAACACCATTGGGCATAAAGAGAGAGGGAGATTTTAAGATTAAGTGCTAATGTATGTTATCAGTTCCCCTAGTGCCAGTAGATAATATCCCAGGCAAAAATGAACACAGAAACTTTAGAGTAATTGTAACATAGATCCAGTTATTATACGGACTTCCATGCACTATTCCATCCCAAGGCTCTAAAGTACACAAAGTAAGTTTTAACAAACAATTGTTGAATTATTTTTGTATTTTATCAGATTACAACAGAATAAAATTAGGAATGGAATTACCCACAAGAGAAAAGGAACAAACTCATGAATATACTGAAAAGTATGAAGTTTGCTCTTGAAAAATCAGTATGTTATGAAACTGACGTAATTACTGTAACCCACAGATGTAGCAATGGACATTGTAAGGACATTTATAGCTATCAGCTCTCACAATAAAAAAGTAAGACCTAAAGTAAGCTAATAGCACATGTTAACATATTAAAAAGGTAATGCCAACAACCCAAATTAATTATCCAAAGTAGTTATTAGATCAATGCAAAATTAGATAAAATTTAGCAATAAAAGAAAATAAAAGTCAATACATGATGACCAAGTTTATTTCTTTCCATGTGTGCAAGATTGGTTCAGCATGTGTGAAATCAGCACAGTGCAGCCCGTAAATATAATGAAGAGAAAAGCTTTTCATGGTCATGACAAGAGATGCAGAAAATGACTTTGAGAAAACAAGATCCACTGTGCTAAAACCCTGAAGAAAGGAGGAATAGAAGGATCATGCTTCCACGAAGCAAGGTTTATATGTGGCAAACTCACACCAACATTATACTGGATGGGGAGAAGTTGAGAATATTTCCTTTAATGCCAGGAAGGGGATGGCTGTATGTACTCTCCCCATTTTTATTTAATGTAATATTTCTACTAATTTCTTTTCTGTTGCTGTGATAAAATATCATGACCAAAAGCAACTTAAAGGAGAAAGGGATTTATTCTGGTTTGTAGTTCTGGGGTTGGAGGCAAAGCCCACCACAGAGTGGAAAACCTTACAGCAGTCAGAAAAGGCACGGTGCCAGGAGCAGGGAGCCAGCTGATCACATTTCACAGGAAGCAGGGGGACAGAACAGGAAATGGAGTGAGCTTATAAACCCGCAGAAGTCAGTGACTTCTTCATCCATCAAGGCTGTCCCTCCCGAAGCTTCCATATTCCACCCCCACCAGAGCCATCTACTTCTGATGACATGTTCAGATTTGTGAGCCTCTGGGGGATATTCAAACTACAACATTCTCCCCATGGCCTCCTTAGGCTCATGGTCATCTCATGATGAGAATGCATTTAATCCAACTTCAAAAGCCCTCATAGTCTTTACCAGTCCCAGCGCTCTTCTAGTATCAGAGTCTCTTCTGATACCCAACACCATCTCTTAACTACAACTGCTGTAAAAATGATAAAGCAAAGCACACACTTTCAACATTGAACAGAGTACACATTGCCATTCAAAATGGAGGAATATGGGCATAGCAAGGAAAGATTAGACCAAAGCAAAACTTAAAGCCGTCATGGACGAACCAAATTCTGTAGGTCCACGTACAGCAACTGAAGTCTCAGCTTCAATAGGTTTAGGTGGATCTGACCCTCCAGCTTTGCTGCCTGCAACATATATTTTTCTCTTAGGCTGATTTCTTATTCCATTTCCTGTATGCAGTTCTCCTTGACAGATATCTCCTGACTTTGGTATCTCAAATAACATGGGATCTCAGCCACAACCCAGGCTTCACTATGACAGCCTCATGCAATGGCTTCTTGGGGATTCTTTGAAGGAACTCTAGACCTGCCACACATTGCCTGATCTCCTTAGTTCTCTGAAACCACAGAAGAAAAAGCCACGACCCTTTTCATCTTGCAAAGTTTTTGTCTTCAAAACAAGAACCACCTGAACAATACTTTCAAGCTCTGCTCCTGGCTAGAGATGACATCAGCTGCAGAAGCCTCTGAATGCAGCTCTCTCAGAACATGGAGGCCCATCCAAGTGTGGCCTCACACTCATAACGGGGAGGCCCACCTCAGTGTGGCCAAGCCCTCAGAACATGGAGGCCCATCCGAGTGTGGCCTCACACTCATAATGGGGAGGCCCACCTGAGTGTGGCCACGCCCTCAGAACATGGAGGCCCACCTGAGTGTGGCCTCACACTCATAACGGGGAGGCCCACCTGAGTGTGGCCTTGCCTTTACAGAACCTTTCCTGTTGTTCTTGTGCAGATCATGCAGCTTTTCTTTAACAATTACAAACTCTTTTTCAGCACACGACCAACATCTTAATTTTCCCAGTGACTTTTTCTTCCCAAACTGCACATTTTTATTTCTCCCTGCCATGTTTGTTGCCCCTTTTGATTGAAGCTGCATAGCTGTCATCATCAATAACCATGCTGCAGACTTAACCCTGCACTATGTTAAAATTTCCTCAATAACAACAGTCCATTACTTTTTAATTTAGCCTCACACAAATCCTCAGGCCATGAGCAGAATGCAACCAGACATTTTGGTAAAAATTTTATGAATGACCTCTAGGTCAGGTACAATTTGTATCATTTTCCAGTCTGAAACCTCAAGATCCAGGCCTCCACTGTCTGAATTTATTTCAGAAGCCCAGGATTCTGAACAGCTCAGTTATCTCTGTATACAGAATTCAGTGACTTTTCTAGTCTAAAGTTCCAAATTCTCCCACACTCTTCAGAAATATGGCATGGTCTTATTCTTTATGGTATCAACTCCACTTTTGTGGTATCAACTTCACTTAAGTTACTTATCTTTTGCTGTGATAAGATACTGTGGCAAAAAAAACCAATTTAAGAAGGGAAGAGGGTTTATTTTGTCTTACTGTTTCATAGGGATAGACTCCATCATGGTGAGGAAGGGCTGATGTCTTGGTTGCTTTTCTATCACTGTGACAAAGCACAGAGCCCAGGGTTGTGGTAACTGATACTGAGGGCACTGAGTACCCACATGCAGAAGACTTGATTCCTGCCTCTCAAACTTTACAAAAATTGACCTAAATTGTACCAAAGACACCTTGATATTGGACTTAAAACTTTGAAGTGACTCAATAGGCATAAGAAAGTCATGTAAAGACAAACTACAAAGACTTTCTGAATTGTACATAGTGATACTTGGCTATTAAATGTCCATCAAAAGGCTCACATTTTGAGAATCTGCTTTCCAGTTCGTGGCTGATTTGGAATCTTTAAGAGACAAGATGTATCTGAAGGGAAGTGGGTCATAGGGGGCAGATGGCATCTTCTCCCTGTTCCCTTATGTCTGTCTTTTGGTTCCTACCCGCCATGAAGCAAAGGAGCTTCTTCAGCACATGTCCCTTCCCCCACTGCGTCCTTCAGAAGTGCGTGGGTCCAGGCATCCATGGGTGGGACCCTCTGAAGCTTTCAGACACAATGAGTTTCTATCTTTTACACTGTTCATACTGTATATTTGGTCACAAAAGCAGCCCAACACAGACTCCGGTAGCTCAGGAAACAATAGTCATAGTTGGTAAGTAGGATTTCATGCAATTGCAAAGCTTTTCCACAGCAGAGAAAAACAACAGAGTTAAGAGAAAGCTGGCAAATCAGAGAACTCATTGCCTACTGTTCATCTAGCAGAGGAGTAAAATCCCAGAAATGTAACATCCACTTCAACACTGAAAGTTATATGCCCAAAGAGAAAATAACGGTAAATAAATGGATAAATGAATTAAACAGGTTCTTTTCACATGAAAAGGGACAAAATAACAATGATTACACGCACGTGTGCGCGCTCACACACACACACACACAGAGACCCTGCTAAACTTCTTCATTCACTAGGGAAACGCAAATCAAAACAGCACTGATTCCACGTCACCACAGTCAAACTGACTTTCATTAAGAAAACAATAAGCAATGCTGCAGAGGACACAGGAAAAGAGGAGCAGCGCACATTTCCAGAGGGAATGTAAAGCAGTCAGTATAGCGCAGCCTCAAAAAGGTCACACTAGCACTACTGTGTGCTGTGATCTACAGCACCAGCCCTGGGTGTGCACTGTAGCGTGGGAGTCAGCACACCACAGAGGTACCCGCAGATCCATGCTACTTCAGTCGCTATTCACGGTAGCCAAGGCATGGAGTCAGCTTAGACGTCCTTAAAGAGGTGAGTGTACACAGTGGGGTTCTCTTCTGCCATAATGGAGAGAGAAGGCACCACAAAGGAGAAAGGATAGAAGTGATGAGCACCGGAGTGAGAGGAATAAGCCAACTCAGAGTCAAGCATCATGGGTGTCCTCTGCTATATGGAACCTGGGGACATAAATGAGGACATGAAGAAGAAAGGGGATTAGGAATATTATGTTAGAAAGTGGGGGTAGGAATGGAATGACACATGGGTGAATTTGACCAAAGTCCATGATATCCATGCAAAAATGTCATGTGAACCCCATTGTATTATATATTTAATATGTATTAGTTTGAAAAGACAGGCAGTAATTATATCATTAGTTTTAATCATCTCTTATATTAAGAGTACAAAGAGCTATGAATTTAATATCAGTTTGTTTTAATTTTCTCAAAAAAATTGAATTTCAGTTCATTTTACATCATTAAAATTATTGAACTGCATAGTAATTTGTTACATTTCTGAAATTATACTTTCTATATATGTTTTCAGGACAGAGATATTTCCACTCTCTGGAGAGTATTTTATCTGTGATTTCTCCTGATGACTGATGGACTAGGTAAATACTCAAAGTGTGTCTTAGTAGTGTGATCCAACCCTGTGTTAGAAATCTTTCATCTTTATATGTTAAACATTTATGAACAGTGTGTATCCAGATTTGGCTGCATAATTATAGTTTATTCTAGGAACTTTAAACTACAAAATAACCCAACTTTATAGGAATATATTTTTTGAAGTGTTGGACTCAAACCCAGGATATATGGACCCAAACACTGTCATGTTAAACATTTATGAACAGTGTGTATCTAGATCAGATTTGGCTGCAGATTTATAATTTATTCTAGGAACTATAAACTAGGAAACAACCCAACTTTATAGAAATATGTATTTTTGAAGTACTGAAATCAAACTCTGGGATTTGGAGCCAGAGATTGTCATGTTAATGAGAAAAATCAGTCCTATAAAGGTTATTTATTAAATGTTGTCTCTCATATGTGGAATGAGGATGCCATGTAGAAGGGGAAAGGGGGAGGGAGGATTGGGAGAGTCATGGGCTTTGAGTATAATCACAGGACATTGCATGCATTTACGGAAATGACACAACAGAATCAGTTACTTTGTGTAGTTAGTATGACGTTAGTTTTCTAGTCCCACTCAGCCCTGGAACAAATCTCCCGTATGACCCATCATAGACCACCACACCTCTCAGACTGACAGCAGGGGAAGCTCAGGTCATCAGATCTCCCTGGTTCTCATATCCCAAGGCTGCTCATTTTCCCTTCATGTTGACTAATAGATTTGAGTTGTTCTAGCCATCCAAGGAATACATTGCTTTGCCTAACTTGCAGACAGGGAAACTGAGGCTGAGAGAGAGTGAATGAGTTGATCATTATTCCATTACAACCAAATCAAACTTAGTCAAATCCTGGAAGTTATGTTTCTGCCAGATCTGCTCTTAAGAAAATGGGTTTTCCTTCAAATGACCTTCATATGGCTGTACAAAACTCAGCTATCCCAGCTAAAATATCTATGCAAAGCAAAGCGAATGAAGAGACACATTCTGGTTTGTAATCTGCTTAGTTATCAGTTTGAGGGAGAAAGTTCACATTTCTGCATTATAGAGTCTCAGAATGTCCTCGATGCTATCCATCAATTGGCAGCAGTCTAGATCTGTGGGTCTCTGCTACGAATGGACAGTGATGAACTCTGGAGACAATGTTCTCTGGCACAACTGAGCAGGTAGTGTGGTTCATTTCCACTGCCAACTCAACTGGACTGAGACTCACAAAAGGCATTTGTGTCAACGAGTTTGATTTTTCTAGCAATTTTTCTGTTTTATCTAAATTTTCAAGTTTATTATCATAAACCCACAAAAATTTAATTTTGTGTAAATATGATGTACAATCTTGCCTTTTATGCTAGGAATCCTAAATCTCCATCCAATAATTATTCTCTAATTATTAATACATTCTTTGAAAATTTCATATTTTTATAATACAGCCTAATGACATTCATCTCTCCACTCCCACTTGTCATGGGACTTAGGTCAAGTTAATCATTCCCAAAATGGGATGCCAATGTTTCATTTCCTGGAGGTGTTAAAATAAAAGTCAATGTTGACTTGGAGGTGGGGCGTTTGTGTGGTCAGGAGAGGAAGAGGGAAACCAGCTACATTTGCCACTCCCAGGAAAAGCAACAAAAGTGGAAACCAGCTGAGACAGAAGTCAGTCTCTCTTCTGAATTCAAGGAGATCTCAATAGCACTGTGCAGTGGGAAACTGGAGCTGGCTTCAGTCCTCAGCAGCACCTCTCTCCAACTTCATGGAGCTTGAACTCACTGCCCGTCGAGGCTCTCCTTGAGAGGGAATGTGTGACTACTGATCTCTTCGGGAATCTTGGGAAGTGAGTGAAAGAATACAGGATTGGGGATCTGAATGGATGTGTGTCCTTGTCATCAACATGACTGAGTCATAAAAAGATCCGTAGAGCAGGCCTGGTGTAGTCCCTAGTGGAGGACAACCCGGGGCACTCAGATGGCAGGCACAAAGCTGTCCCTATAGCTGTAAAGCAAAACCTACTGCATTGTTTTGATGCTGCTTTGGAGTATGTCTGTTAAGTCCCACATCCTGCTAACCAGGGGCCCTCACCAACTACATGGAATATGGAGACCATAATGGGTGGATTTCTATTACTGAAAGCTTTTATGGGAAGTGGAAGAAGCAGACAGAATTAGGACAATCAGATCAGGGTGGAAATTTCTGGATGAGACACTTGAGAGGAAAGGGTGGTAACTGGGGTTACACAGTGCTAATACCTGGAGTAATTTTCCTCTTTTAATACAGCGAATGAGCCCAACCTAGCAGGGTTGTGTATAGAGTTTTCAGGGAAGGAAGGGAGGAGCTTGTGGAGCTGTGAATGCCTGTGTTAGTAGACTACATTAATTCTCTGACCTTTCATTAATTGCCACAGGTGCACTAGGAGGAGACATGGCTTTGATGGTGGGAGTTCCTAGTGACTGTCCCACCTCCGTGGATTGGTCTGTAGTCAGTCTCTAGGCAAGTCAGCATCTCAAAAAAGCCATTTTTCATTTTGTCCTTGTCCCAACCCATCCCAGATGTGTCCTGCCTCATGAAACATCTTGATATGGCCTGATCATCCATGGATTTGCTCATAGAATTTTTATCCCCTTTCTCCGTGCTTCCTTACATAACCCTGTATATCTCCAAGCTTTGAGAGTCTGGGACTGAATCCCTGACCTACTGTTGTTTATCCATAAAATGTAGATATTGATTCCTCTTGGGAATATTATGAGGACTCTGTGTAAATGTCCTATTGATTTGTTTCTCTCCATCTTTTTACACATTCTGTCTGTCCACTTGTCTGTCATGTACAATGTCCCCAGCAACTAAACATCTCAGAGTTCTGTATCCAGGGGTCTAAAGGAAAGTGATAGGTTGTAATAGAATCTGCAGAGACTTGGGATAGGGACCTCTGTGTAGAGTAACAGTCCCTAATCAGTGGTATCCCACTGTGGTAGAGAGAACATAACCACATCTTCTGTGTTTGTAACAAGATAGGAGTCTAAATTTTATATGGTGTATCGCCGTTGTTAACTTTGATAAGAAATAATGTTTGTAAACATCATGTCCACCAAATGACTTCTGTTTCTCCTCTTTTTTCAACCTCTTTAGAGAAGCCTTTCTTGATGTTTCAGAAGAGGTTGTCTCCTTACAAGGTCTCTTGGCAGCTGAACCCATCAGCATTTCTCAGGGCAGGTAGAGTTACTCACATGCATAACCAGCTTGTGCTGTGTTTTCTTCTAGAATTGAAGGTTTCTAGACAGTTGAAGACCTCTCTGTCTCTGTCTCTTCCTCCTTCCCCTGGCAATATCTGTACCTGTTTGTTTCTCACTAAGTATTTGCTCAGTGGCAGCCTTAGTCAGCCTTGGTTTCCAAAGATCGAGACTGAGGTCTTTTTATGTTGATTTCATTCTGTTTTCAGAGACTATTTGCACAGGAAAATAGTGGGGAGCCCATTTCTTTATCTCCCAGGAAAACAAGCTAGTCAACTAGATGGCCCTGTCTTGCGGGGTCCTGTGGAGCAGTTGGACAAAGGAAGGTCTAAGGACACTGCCAGAAATGAGTGGTGGGAATGGTGTCTGGGAGGGCTCAGATGGGACATGAAATCAGGCCAGGGCCATACAGCCTTCTAGAAACAGAACCCAGTACCCTCCGTACTAAACTGAATTCAGCAGGCAGTGTAGGTCTAGAGACAGCGTGGATGGAAGGAACAAAGCAACAGCATTGACAATGACAATGAATGCATAAGACAATGGGTGCAGTGTCTAGCTAGACCTAACTGTACATAGTGCATGCATTCCCTCAGACAGCATTTCGTGTGCTACAAACCTACATGATTTTTACCTAGAGTCTACGACTGTATCCAAACAAAGCAAAACAAGAACTCTCAGAATTCACACCCCAAATCCTAAGCCAAACACATGCAAGATCCACTTGCAGCCTGGCTCTAGAGACTCTCAGGAGCCTGCATGTTAATGCAAAGACACCTGGCAAGTTTCATTCTTCTTCTTTCCCATCTATAGCATAAAGACCAGACCAACATATCAATCCCAGAGAAAAAATACTTTTACTATACAGCATCTTTTTGTGAACCTTGCCATAGAGCAGGTATTCCTCAATAGTCCCCCTTGGCCCTGAAGACCCTCAGAGTGATCTGAGCACCATCATATTGGCTTTGAGGATGAGATATGCTCTGCTCTTTGTTACTTCCAGAGAAGTGGCTGGAAAATTCTGGTACCGGCAGATCACACAGCGAGGATATTTGTACCCTAAAAGAATGCAGAAGAGTGGCCCTACCTAGGAGTTTCTAGCAAGACCTGGCGAGTGTTCCTGGATCCATTCTTATAATGGAGGATCAGGAAATATGGCTGAGCCCGTCTGCCCTAGTGAGGTGGTCATTTCTCTGTGGTTTGAATGAATTGCCTAGCATCAATTATGCTAAATACTAGACCATAATAAAAAGTCTTCATTCTGAAAAACATGCTCTTTAAATTTTCTTGACTTTGGGTCAAGTTTCTCCTTCTTACTCAGTGAAAACATTCCCACCCCACCCCTGATGCATGCCGAGACGGGTGTATCAAATAGCATGCCCTGTGCAGTCAGCACGCGCTGGCATTTTTTTCTAGACCCTAAAAATGTGTAACTTATTAAGTGCATTTATTTACCTCCTAATGGGCGATGACCTCACTATGAAAAAAAGGTATGCTGAAAAGGCGCCTGAATCCAGATTTCGCATGGGAAAACTGGGACATATCTCTTTTGAAACACCCCCCCCAGAAGCTAGCATGGTAGCCCCAAGAAAAACAAAACAGGATTTTCCAGAGAATCTTGCAACTACGATTCCTTCCCCAGGACCCTCCTGATACAAATATGGACATAAAGATCAGAAGTACATGACTTTGTCAATTGTTACCCTGAGAGATGGCCTTGGGGAAAATATGTTCTTCATCATTACTTCAGGGTCCTCCTGTCTCCAGTGTTAGGGACAAGCAGCTTTGGCCTGGATAGTGTGGGCATCCTCTAGACACATGTGAAGCCCTGGTAAATGTCCTTGCCAGAACAATGTGGCTACCAAGGAATGTGAAAGGCCATCTCTTGACTCCTCACCTGGTGTTTCCAGGCATTTACAACTGGCTGAGCTGGCCTGGCAAAGGGACAGTGGCACTTTGCCTGCAGCAGGATACTCAGGGATGCTCCACCCAGGGACCCAGTTAAGGCTAGTGTGTCTCCCTGGATCAAAAGGCTGTGAAGGATCTTCCTACAGGCAAAGCAGACTCCCACACAAGACCTATCCCAGATTCTAGGGACAAACATTATGACTTGGAGACCCCCACTACTCCCTCCTAATCCCTACCAGGTTCATTTTGCTGCGCCCCAGCAGTTAACCACAGGCCACTTGGGATGCTGTCCTGTTACTAGGCTTGCAAACCCAGGAGGTAGCGATGACCTGTTCCCCCTTAGCCCCTGTGTCTCCAGTCCCAGCCAGACCTATCAGCAAGTTTCCAAAGCTTACCTGGCTCCATCTGGGAGAAGAGGAAAAACATCATCAGGAGAAAGTAATGAGTTTTCATGGCAGTGGCAGCCAGCGTTCAGAGGGCAGAGAGGACGAGAGATTCCGAGGTAGCTGAGCCGACAGCTTCCGGAAGCCTGAATGAGCTTGTTTTTTTTATAGGAACACTGGTTGCATAACCTCATAAATGAGCTGCAGGGAGGCGTTGCAAACCACAGTGAAGGTCTAATGACATCTCATGTTATTTGCCCTGACATGAGTCCAAGTCCTGTGGGCACATTACCTCTTCCCAGCTCTAGCTAAATTTTATTTTTCAGCTTCGATAATGGAAATATGCATATTTTGCCTCTAGCCAGCAAGTGTTTCCAATTGGGCACCTCTTTCTGAGATTTTCCAACTCTGGCTCTCCAGACAACATCTGAGCTAAGTCCAGGGAGGTGCAACTGCCCCCTGGCATATGGCCTTAGATAGGCTCTAAGTAGTCAGTTATTGAACCATTTTAAAATACATTATTTTGCATAGAATTTCCGGTGTAAATCTATGAGCAGATTTCCTAGAACATTATGAAGGATCTTATTTAAGAGCAGCAGTACATGGTTCTGCCCAACATGTAAGAGCAGCATTTCTTAAAGGGACACTGAGAATCCCATAGAGACATTGCTGGGAATGTAGGACTACTCTATGGCTGAGCTGCCAGGAACAAGGTCCAGTCTGTGCCACTTGACCTGACAAGGATCTTAAGCTACAGTGACCTTGCAGGAGACACTAGCACAGACTCTACAGAAACTACAGCCACCACTAGCAGAACACCTTTCTATACTAAGACATGTGCCTTCCAGAAACAAGCACACATACAACCACACACAAACACCACAGAAGTATACATACATATAAGAACACACACACAAGCACAGACACACAAGCATATACACACACAAGCATGCACATATGCATAAGCACAAATATGTGTACAACCATCTGTTTATCTATCTATCTATCTATCTCTCTCTCTCTATATATATATATATAGAGAGAGAGAGAGAGAGTACACACACACACACACACACACACACACACACACACGGGGATACAGAGAAAGAGAAACTAGAAGAGTACCAGAGATGAAGAGAGATTGAGAATGTCAAAGAGAGAGACAGACAGACAGAGAAGACAAAGCCAGAGACGGGGGAAAGGGAAGTTCAGAGAAACACAGAGAAAAAGTGAGAAAAATTTACATGGAGGCGTTTGTTTCTTTCCCAATCCCAACCTTAGCCCTTCTCTCTCTGTAGCAGTGCTCCAAGTCTGACTACTTGCCTTGCTGCTAGAACCTCTGTTGTACGGCTGGCTACAAGAGAAAGTGAGGCCATTGGGTGCTTATTCAATAGCCTGGAAGATTTTTTTGTCTCCTATCAGTTTTCTGAAATGGAGAACCCCCCAGATGGTCAAAGAATGTAACATGTAGGGCATAACATAAGAACTTCTAAGTACTCTTAATAATTTCTCAGAAAATTAGGACTCCATCTACCTCAGGAACCAGCAGTACCAGTTTTGGGCATGTACCCAAAGGAGGCTTATTCACACCACAAGGGCATGTGCTCAACTATGTTCATAGCAGCATTATTTGTAATAGCCAGAACCTGAAAATCACCTAGATACCCCTCAGCCAAAGAATGAATAAAGAAAATGTGGTACAGTTACACAATGGAGTACTACTCAGTGGTTAAAAAAAAATAACATCTTGAAATTTGTAGGAAAATGGGTGGAACTAGAAAAAACCATGCTGAATGAGGTAACCCAGACTCAGAAAGACAAACAAGTGGATATTAAACATAAAGCAAAGGATAACCAGCCTACAGTCCACAAACCCAGAGAAGCCAGAACCCTCATCCAGAAACAGATGGAAGCAAATGCAGAGATCCACAACTAATCACTGGACTGAACACCTGGAGCACAAACGAAGAGGGGGAGGAGCAATAATATGAACAAAGGGGTCAAGACCATGATGGGGAAACCCATAGAATCAGCTGGCCCAGGCTAGTGGAAGCTCACTGACTACAGACTGACAACTGGGGAACCTACATAGGACCTAACTAGGCCCCCTACATTCAGGTGACAATGGTGTGGCTGGGCCGTGTGCGGAGCCACTGGTAGTGGGGTCAGGATCTAACCCTAATGCATGAACTGACTTTGTGGAGCCCATTCTCTAGGGAGAGATACCTTGCTCAACCTAGGCACAGTAGGTGGGGGGTCTTGGACCTGCCTCAAGGAGGTGATAGGACAGACTTAGTTGGTATCCCAGGAGAGGCTTTACTCTCTCTGAGGAGCAGAGTGGGTGGGGTGAAGTGGAGGGAAGGTTGGGGGAGCAGGAGGAAAGGAGGGAGGGGAACTGAGATTGGTATGTAAAGAGAGAGAGAGAGAGAGAGAGAGAGAGAGAGAGAGAGAGAGAGAGAGAGAGAGAATGGAGAAAGAAAAGGAATTTTCCCTAAAGAAGAAAGGGAAATGCAAAAAAAATGCAACCCCCCAAAAAAACAACAAACAAAAAAAGCCAAACAAACAAACAAAACTACTGAATACATGTTCTAGTGGGATTAAGTCACATTCACATACACAGATACATTTACTTGATTCTTGTGTGAGGCAGGAAGTCTTCAGTGTCTTGGAGTATGGTGAGAGAAGAGTTTCTTTTGGAAGTTTTGCCAAGAGTAGAGATGCATCAAGAAGACTGAGGATGACTCTAATGGCGTCACCCAGTTGGAAATGAAGGTCGCAGGAGGTCGAGAGTCCAAAGTTTGGCTTGCACTTGCTTTGTAAGTAGGGTCTTTGCTGGCTAGTTTCCAGGGGTGCCCCTTCAGGAACTTTGAGGGTTGGAGAACAGGGCGTTACCATGGAGTAGAAAGAAAACACAGCTTCTGGCTCCTTCTTGTTCTTACTCACTGTGGGAATCCCAATCCCATCAGGAAGAAGTTGACTTAGAGACTCCACTCTCTGGGTGATAATACCACGTGTCTTTATGGACTGCTGTGTGACTTCAGAGAAGCGGATATAACACCAGTGGGCTCATGTCACTCCGTAGGTAAAACAAGATTGTGAGTTTCAAACAAAACATCTCAACATTCTATTGCTAGGCATCACATAATCTCAATTTAACTAGGAATTCCGGGAATGAGCTGAATCAAAAGGATAATTCTAATTTTCAGAAGTGACTTCTTCTACTCCAAACCCTGAAGACACTGTGTTTTTAAGGATGTGTTGACTGAACATCAGCTGTCCTGTGGTTAATTTTCTAGCTTGTTTCTCAGAAGGAAGCTTCATTCCAGTGTGGGACCCTCTCTGTTTCCCCACACCTCTCAGCGGGGCTTGTGGGAAAAAGTACGGTCTTTGCTTGGTCCTTCCATAAGACTGAGCATCTGTGACTACCCTGATGGGTAGGTGCAGGGCTTGGGAGAACGACACCAGCAATGTATTTCTGGAGGATCCATATAGAACCTGATGCAGCATCTGCTTGGCAGAAAGCGTCACAGTGGCTTCAGATGAGGTAGGGTCCGGGCCCTCCTCCATCAGAGATCACAAAATCATGGCTTTTGCTATCAGAAATTCCATGTCAGGGAAAGTAGTAAAGGGGACATTCATCATGGGCTTCTCTGGAGGAATCCTCCCTTCTAATTTGGAAGCCTCTCTCACTGGCATATAAATATACTCCAAAAGGATAGTCTCAGAACTCAGAACTGCTCTATTGCTTCAGCTCTAGACCCTGACCTCGCAGGTGGGGCCAAGGATAGACCTCTGTTTGTCTGATGGTTTAGATATCAACAGTGCACAGTTCTGCCCAGAGTCACCACTTACTGACGATTGGAATGATAGATTCACAGTATCTAAGCTAGAAGACCCTTAATCAGCAGCTATTTCAAGGCGTTCTTGTTTCCTGTAGGGACCTAGAGGTCCAAGGACCAAGCAAGGACCTTGCTCCATCATGACCCTGAACAGCTGTGATACATTTATACCATTTGTCAGGCTTCATGGATGAGCTTTTCCGGTAGTGAGAAAAGGAAAGAGAAAGTGAATCTAGTTCCAGAGGATCAGATGCTTTGTGGATACAGAAATTAATTGCAGAATGAAGAGACTGGTTCAGCGTCACATCGTGCACTGAAGGGGTTGGGGGAAGGTCTCACTGAGCTTTCCAGGTGAACAGTCCATGACTCACCTATTCTAGCCCTAGGATTGGACCACTCCACCTGGGCTAAGGATGGATGATGTCCTTCAGAGAGTCCTGAGGCTACTCGTCACTGTTAACCTTGACCATAGTTTCCCAGGGTCATGGAATTTGAGTATACACATGGCTCTCCGGTGCCTTTGACTTATTAAAATCTGCATTTGTTTCCCCTCACTGAAACTATCTTAAGGCTGTGGTTAAGGAATCCTTTAGGTATATGCTCTATTATCTGTATCTATAGCCATGATGGCCTCTTTAATGTTGTGGACTGAGTGCATTTAGTCTGTCAGGCTGCCTGAACCTTTGGGGTGTTTCTTGGTGTAAATGTTATTGAAAACGAAAATATTTGGAAGCATTTTAGAAATTCAAAGAATGATTTCTCTTCATTCAGCTTATTTGGAGTGTGAAGAAGGGAGCTTCATTCCCAGGCTTCATTGCAAGCCCTCCATGAAGAAGCAAATCTGCATTGTCAACTCTGGCAGAGTCGTCCCAAACCTGTTGCAATTTTTTCTTCTCCGCTGGCATTTTGTTGATTACATTTACAGAAGTGGGAAGGGAAGGAACCAGGAGTCTGTAGTTGCTATAGCTGTCAGCACAGGGAAAACTACTGAGCTGGAGGAGAAGTAGGAGGAGGGAGGGAACAGGAATGAGGAGGGGGGAAAGGAAGCAGGGAGAGGGAGGGGGAGGCAGAGAGAGAGAGAGGAGGGAGAGAGGAAGGAGGAAGTGGGGAGAGAGGCAGTTGGCCTGCTGAGAAGCCCAGGTTGAAGACTAGATGGCCACCTCAGAGGCAGGGCCTAGACAGAACTGGATGAACAGGATCTTAGACAAGTCAGGGGTCACCTGTCATCCTCAGGTTCAATTTCAGGACTTCCACAATATTTTCAGAACCAGTGTTCAGGCCAGAAGCCCTTCCTGAAGTAGCCTCTAGAGAGTTGCCTGCAGCACCTGCCCTTTTGACCCATTCCCAAAATAACCCACATCATTGCTTTGAGGTTTACATCTTATGTGTTTCTGAAGGCAAACATTTTTTTTAAAATTTTTGCATTTTTAAAGCTAAAGTAGATCTGACAATCTTCTAACCACTGTGATCCAGGCTCCTCCATTGTTCCCTTTTTAACTGAAAGAAACACTTCGTCTTGGTTTCCACTTTATAGCAATTTAGGAAGCAGGCTGTGTCTTCACGGGAGAGGCAGGCTCCACTGGGCAAAGCTTATGTATTTTCCCTTGATTTCTTTATTCAACTAATATCACCAGTGGACCCCATCCTTTATGAAAGCCTTTATGTAAGGGATGTGAAGAGGAAGACAGTCCTAGTCCCTGTCCTCAGGAGTTCAGAGGCTTGAGGCATCAGTTAAGTGAGTAGCTAGTCATGTCAGGGGTTGGGCCAAGTGTTGGCTTTATATGAGGGACCTGGAGGAGAACAATTTGTTCCTGTGGAAACTAAGCAGAGCACTATGGAAGAGGCCTCAATTCCTAAGAGAGCAGAGGGTCCAGGATGTGCGACACGCAAGTGCCATGCGTGTCTTCAGAGCCTGAGAAGACAAAGGAGAACATTGTAGACACAGCGTGGCTCTGAGCTCCTGTGCCACCAGCGTTACCTTGGGGGACTGGCTAAGCTTCTCGAGTATCTTTCTGTGAAGAGTGTGAGCAATTGATAACGGAAGCTGGACAAGAGCTCGTTCAGGTTGACTGAGTGTATGCGGAGGTGATTCCAAGCCTAGGATCTAAATTATCTAGAGAAAGGGAGAGGCTGCGTGGCTGCGCTGACCAGGTTCGGCACAGGTGGAGGAGAAGCTGGAGGGAGAGTTATATTGTGATCATTCTTCGGGTCACAGCACCTCGTAGTTTCTGCCCCCCTGTCCCTGAGCTTGCTCTTGATCTATATCCCAATGCTCTACAGTCATCTTAGGGTATAACGCTTGTGTAGGAGAGACTTAGAGTGGGCAGAACAGATGCGCTCCCTTTCTTAGCATAACTAGATGAGTCTCAAGTGCTAAATTCCACAGTGAAGGATCACACGCAGCATTTATACAGCACAAGTTAACCTCACTTGGGTTGGAAGTTCCTTCAGAGTTTGGAATTTCTAAATTTTATTTTTACATTATTTAGTGTGTGTGTGTGTGTGTGTGTGTGTGTGTGTGATTGTGACTGTGTCTGTGGCTTTATGTGCCATAGTGCATATGTGGAGGTATTTGTATGTCAGAAGACAGCGTTCAGGAGTTTGTGCCATCCTTCCACCTGGGATCAAACTCCGGTCATCAGGCATGTCATCAAGTGTCCTCACGTGCTGAGCCATCTTTCCAGCAGCAGAGGTGGAAGTTTTAGAGAATGGGATTTAAACAATGAGCCAACCCATGCAGGCGAAGGAGTAAAGATGCAGAGCGAAGAAGGAGTTGGATGTTCTCAGAAGACTAGAAGAACTGCTAGTGACTGCGTTTCAGGGACTGGTGGGGTAAATACCGGGCAGCAAAGGGTGGATGGAGGGAGATAACAGCATGTTAGGAGGAGTCCCTGTCATGCCTCAGACACTTTGGCCGATGTCTGAGACTTTCTTCCAGGGACAATAGGAAAGCATTAAGACAACTTTTGTTGTTCATGTTATTGAAGGATATGTGTAACGTGAAAGCTACCATTTAGCCAATTGTGTTAGTTTAGTGGTACAGAGTACATTCATGTTACTGTGAAACCATCTCCATTAATCAGCCTCAGATCAATGGCACTGTTCCAAACCAAAACCCTGAACTCATGAAGTGCTCTCTTTTCCCCCATCCCAGCTGCCAACAACGCCTATCATTTTCTGTCTCCCTGGTTCTGACTGCTGACCCTGTGTGATAGAACCCTATGGCAACATCTGCGCTGAAGCAAAATAGTCCTTGGCAGAGAAGGCTGGTGCCACTCCTCAGACAAAGAGACACCCTTCTCCAAGTCAGATTCTTGGCAGGGCTACTGTCAGAATCAGTTTCCATTGCAAGCCTGTGAGCTGGGTACTGTTAATCCAGTTTAATTCCCGATGACACCTGGTTTGAGAGGCTCAGGGAGAGAGAAGGGCTTTGCATTAGGTAGCAGTCAGCTGGGTTGGGTAGGAATCATTCATTTGCAAACCGTAGCAATCACCTTCTCTTCCTGGAAAATGAATAGACTGGGCTGGCTTGTGTCTGGAAGGAACTCCACTATGCTTTCCCATTCTGAGAGTGAATGCACCCTCCCTTGACCTCCCTCTAACCGGCTTCCAGTTTTTTTACCAGCCTCCATCCAGGCTCTTCTCTAGGTTTCCGTCCCTGCTTTCCACCATTGTGAGGCTGCTTCCCTAGCCTGGGGAGATTTCCCTGGAAATCTGGCCACCTCAGACCTGTAACTCTCCTAAATCACCAATAATCCCCCCTGCCCCCTTTTAAATGTTGCATTTTGTACACATTTTCTCTGTCTTCTCTGTCTCTGCTTTGAATCTTGGGCACCCACCTCCTATGATACTTAAAACTGTAAGAATCTAGTGTTTAGATCCCTACAGACTAAACCCACCAAGGCTGTTGGCACTGCACAACGGCTCAGGGGCTTCTTGCGGATGCCAAGCATGTCCTTCCTACCCTGCTCTTAGGCTTATTCACATGCTCACTGAGAGAGCAGCTGACTGTTGGTGTCTGTGTTAGATCCTCTGTTAGATGTGATGTCATAATGTGTAAGAAGCCGTATGGACTCCATCTAAGAGATGACGCCTGGAACGCCAGACAGCGACTGTCTCTGTCGCGGCTTCCAGTCTGGTGTGACTGCACAGTGTGTCTGAAACCTGTTGGCCTCATGCCCTCCTAGGACCTCTGTCCGGTTAGTACAGTATACTTAGCCTCAACACTTCCCCACTAACTGCACAAGGAAACCGAGGCTTAGGAATGTGGTTGGGCATTTTTGGTGTCTGGCAGTTCCTGGGTCTACAAATGCCGCCAGTCTTAATTTCGGGCCCGATTACGGCATTTACATAAGTCTAGAAGGAAAAGGAAGAAAAAGTGAATAATTCTAGCCTTGCCACCTGCTTGAAGGCAAACAGGGTTTCATGTACTACAAGTGACACTTGGAGGGACAAGCCTTGTCATGGAACACAGCCAAGAGGCAAGTCTTCTTCCAAATTGCTGCCAAATTCCACCAAAGGTGTTCAGAATCAAAGCACATTTTAGTTTTTGAAGTATATGGTTTCCAAATGGCAATAGAGTAGCAGCCCAGCAGGAGGGCACCGGAGAGGGAAGGTATAGTCTTTTGCAGTCCACTGCCCCCTCCCCTAGCATACCTCACGGAGCTTGCAGCTGCCTCCCAGTTAAGCTGCAGCAGACTAGGCTAGGGGCTGGAATCCTGGGCCCTGGGGAGCTTGGCAAGTGATCAGACAGATGCTCACTGCACCCACTCTGGTACCCAGCCAATCTTTATAGTCAGGGCAGACTGCTGGTGCTGTCTCTGCAAGCTGTGTGCTTCCAGATATGAGGGCCATTCTCAAAGATGAACTGGTTTTCTCCAACAAGGGCCCAGACTGAATCTTCGACAAGTCATTTTCTAGGTCTCAATAATCTCCTGATCCTCTGTGTGTGTGCGAGTCTATGTATGTATATCTGTGTGTGTGAGTGTATGTTTCTGTGTGAGTGTGTGTCTATGTTTCTGTGTGTATCAATATGTGTATGAGTGTATGTGTATGTGTCTATGTGTGTGAGTGTACATGTGTCTGTGTGTGTGAGTAGGTATATGTGTATGTCTGTGTGTGTCTTTGTGTATATGTCTATGTGTTGTGTTTGCATCTCTGTGTGTGTCTGTGTGGGTCTTTGCGTGTGTCTGTATGTGTGTCTATGTCTGTCTATATGTATGTGTGTCTGTGTGAGTGTGTGTATCTGTGTGTATATGTACGTGTGTGTGTGTGTTTCTATTTCCTACGTCAAGGTCCCACTCTGGATCCCAGACTGATCTTGAACCAGAATCTCCTACCTCAGTCTCCCCAGTGCTGGGACACCGGAGTGTACAACCACAGCCACATCTGTATGGTCAGTCATGCTCTCGAATGCTTTGTTTACACCACATGATTCCTGAGACCCTACATATCTTCCTACACTTGAATCTGGGATCCAGGATGGATGACCTCCTTTCAGAGAGTGCCCTTACAACACCTTTTCCCGTTCTGACTTGGGTTACAGGGTTAGGTAGTGTCATATGACTGGACCTGCTGACTCGGGCAGTTAAAACCTGACGATCCTTCCTGAGGAGTTCGGCGGCTTCAGGAGACGTGTTTAACTCCCTATGACTTGGTCTCTCTGTGACTCAGTGTACTTGAGTGTTAAGTGTCGTTTCTGAGTCAGATCATTGTGGGGATTGCATATATTATAGAGTTGCAACTGTGTTGGGCACAGCACGTATTTATAGGTTGTTTCTTTCCTTCCTGCAGGTGTCTGACTCCATGTCCACCTTGAGACAGGAGCTTCATGTGAATACACATGATATTCCTCTCACCTGCACATTGTATGGTACACACCAAGCTTCCTGTGATGTTCTCTGACATGAGGTCCTTGATCCTCCATTCTACTCCAGAACTCTGTGTTCCCCAGCCTTGTGCTCAGAAGATGACAACAGCATTGGAGTTGATGCAGGTGTCAGGTTCCTGAATACATCACTGGCTTTTGGGTTTGGGCGAGTGTTTTTTATTCTCATTGTACAAATAGTTGCATTGATATATATAACTGTGCTATGTGTAGTTTTTTTCAACTGTATGTGGCCATGGAATTTTCTACCATGAATAGGAATAATAAACAGAGGAGAGCTAAACTTATAAAACAGATTTAGCATTAAAACTTTTGGAGTAATGCATGCCATTGTGCTCATACAATAATTAAGGAAATGAATCAGTGCTGAGGAAACCCAGGTGTAGGCAGATTTTTCTATCTCTCTTGTCAGCTCCCAAATAACCTCATGGAGACTTCTAATTAATTATGAAAGCTCAGTTGATAGCTTAGGCTTGTTTCTAACTAGCACTTATAACTTAGATAAACTCATTCCTATTAATTTTACACACACAGATACACACATGTGGCTTTATCACCTTTACTCTGTCCATATTGCTTTCCTGCTTCCTCTGTGTCTGGCTGGTGACTCTGCTCAACTCTGCCCTTCTTCTTCCCAGTGTTCTCTCTGCCCTGAAAATCCTGCCTAGCTATTGACCATTTAGGTTTTTATTAAACCAATCACAGTGAACTATCTTCACACACTGTCAAAGAATATTCCCCAACACCCAGGTAGGCTTTGATTCCTTCTCTACTCTTGAATGGCCCACTTCTCTCTGGGGAGAGGTGGGGTAGAGTGATGATAATCAGTTGAAACTGATTGCTTTGCTTTCTCAGGCACTAGGCTGTTTGCTCTGCATTTATCTATAGGGATGAGCACATTGACTTGGACTGTTTGTTATCTTGTTTTGTTTGTTTGTAACTATGCTGGGCCACAGCTGAATCAGTGAACCACAGTTATTACTTGACCTGTTCTGTGGACAGCTTCTGTTAACCCATTCTCACCAAGCTCCCCTGATGATGTCTGAGGAAAGGAACTAGTGAATTCCCCCACTGCTTGTCCTGACTCCTAACCTAGACAGTCACCTAGGATGGCTCAGAAAAAGCTGGGGTTTCCATAGGTGTGGACAGACATTTCTATCCTGCCAGGTTCCACAGCTGTTCAGTCTCAAGGAAACACACAGAGTCTTATATTAATTATAAAAACTGTTTAACCTATTAGCTCAGGCTTATTATTGACTAGCTCTTACAAACTAAATTAACCAGAAAGTTAACGGGCAGAAATGTTTTGCAGACTATGGTGATGTGTTCAAAGGGCTTTCCCAGACTATTGCTCACACCTGAAAATAAATGCTGTTGTAATTACCATTTTCTATGCAAGAAAATCAAGCGAAAAACTCTGTCTTGTTAGGAGAACCTGTTTTGAACCCTTCCCTTGGGAGAATTTAGCATGGTTTCTTCTTCTTATTGTGTGTGTGTGTTTGTAGGTGTGTGTGTGTGTGTGTGTGTGTGAGAGAGAGAGAGAGAGAGAGAGAGAGAGAGAGAGAGAGAGAGAAAGAGAGAGAGAGAGAGAGAGAAAGAGAGAGAGAGATCTGGTCTTCACCTACATGTGTATGTGTAATGCTCTCTTTGTTAGATCTCTTTCCTCAATTGTCCCCACTATTATTTCATTCTATTATTTTTAATGAGAAACTCTTAAAATTACATTTGATTCATTTATTTTGTGTGTACACATGACACACATGTGGTGATCACAGAACAAGCTTTGGAAAGTTGATTCTCCCCTGCCCCCAGGGCTCTAAGATTGTCAGGCTGAGCAACAAGTGCTTTACCCACTGAGCCACACCACCAGGCCATTCACCTTAGGTTATCTCTCACTAACCCAGAATCTCCTCAATTTGGGTAGGCTAGTGCCAATGAGCTTCAGGAATCCCGTCTCTGGGTCTCCAATACTGGGATGATAGGGGTGCCCTACCAGTTGGCTTTTTATGAGTGCTGGAGATCTGAACTCAGTTCTCAGGCTTTTGAGACAAGCTCTTTACTCATGAAATCACCCACCCAGCCCCAAGCTTGGCACCTCTTTTGAAATTAGAGTTGGCTGACTTCAGCCTCTTTCTCCATGCATCCTGAGGTTTTCATTGTTTGTCTGTCTGTCTTAGAGTTTATGCTCCTAGGAAAATGCTGGGTAGATTGGTTGCACCTCCAGTTTCCCTAGACATGCTTCTTCTGTCCCTTCACCTCCACATTTCCAAGCAAGCAAAGACCACGCTTCTTTGGCCAGACTCTGTGGGCACCATCACTGAAGGGAATTTTGACAGGCGGGAATAGATTCAATGGAGGGTTATTGACCTACTGAGGAGACTTCAAAGCATTTTTTTCCAAGAAGACTTAGTGGTCATTACCACTTACGTTCTGAACTGTGTAATTACTTGATGTGGAGGCTGCCTGTACATCATAGGGCAGGGTAATAACCACCTTTCCTGGCCTCTAACCAGCAGGTGCCAGTAGCATCCTCCATCACAAAACCCAGCCAAGGGATGCCAGGGCTTGGTGAGTCTCCTGAAAGAAAGGTACCCAGTGCTTCCAGACCTTTGAGAGTTCTCAGGGATTCTCTGGGAGAGTGTACTGGGGTGAAAGAAAATAGGCATCTCTACTGTGCTTCCCAGCTGTGACTGAGCAGCATACCCAAACACCTCTCAATCTGTAATGGTCCCCTAAGGGGACCTTAGGGGGGATGATAGCCTTTGAACAAAAGCTGGGTACACAGACTTGGATTACAAACTCACGTGGGAAAAGAAACTTTCTTCAGGACTGTGCCTCCACTCAAGTGTTTCTCAGGTGCATCTGCATTTGACTTGTTCCTAAAAGTTTTGTCAAGCTCTTCCCTGTAGTGCTATTTCATTTGTATTTTAATAAAAGAAGCTTGCCTGAAGATCAGAGAGTAAAACAGCTGCAGTGATCAGCCATACAAACCAGGCAGTGGTAGCACACACCTTTAATCCCAATAGCCTCATTAATTTGCCATAGAAACCAGGCGGTAGTGGTGCACACCTTTAATCCCAGCACTAGAGAGGAATATAAAATAGGAGGAGACGGGTTTCATTCTCAGTCTCATTCTGAGGATTCCTGGAGGCAGGATGGCCGCTTTTGGACTGAGGTAGAAGTAAGAGCCAGTGGTTGGTTGCTTTACTTTTCTGGTCTTTGGGTTAAACCCCAGTATCTGTCTCTGGGTTTTTAGTAATCATGCTACATTCCCCTCAACAGGCAGGCAAATAAAAGCAGACACTAACGTATCCAGTGCTTAAGATGCATGTAGTGTTCTGGTTTTAAATTATGGATAGATGTATAATAGAAATTTTCCTATCCTGAGCATTTTTAAATGTGCAGTTAGTACTTAACTCTGTGTTAGACCACTACATCCAACCAACCTCAGATATTTTTCCTCTTATGTAATTGAAATGCAGTACCCATTAAAAGCTATTTCACCATTCCCTTTCCCCTCAGCCCACAGCAGCTTCCATTCTATTTTTTAAAATAAATTTATTTATTCATTTCACTTATTTATTTTGCATGCAGTTTCTCCCCCCTTCTCTCCCTTCCCCCTCCTTTCCTCTGTTCCCACCCCAAATCTACTCTCTTTCTATTTCTGTTTAGGACAGGGCAGGTGTCCTATGCGTATCAACAAAACATGGCATATCAAGTTGCAGTAAGAGTAAGCACCTGCCCATGTATTAAGGTGGGGCAAGGCAACCTAGTATGAAGAATAGAGTCTCAAAACCCAGTAAAAGAATTGGAGATAGCCACTGTTCCCACTGTCCTCCATTTTATTTTAAGGCCTTATGAATATGACCAACTCAGGATACCTCATATAGATGAACTCATCGGCCCCTGGTCTTTCCTGACAGGCTCTTTTCACTTAGCACCATGCCTTTAAGTTTTGTCCATATTGTCACATGAAACAGGAATTTCTTCCTTTTCTGCATCTAATAATATTCTGTTGCACATGTGGACCCTGTTTTGCCTATCTCTCTATCAAACTGATATTCAAATTGTTTCTACTCTTTGACTATTGTGAACAATTTTGCCAGAAGCATGAATGTATGAATATCTGTTTGTTTCCCTGATTTCAGTTCTTTGGGGTATATACTCAGAATTGGAATTGCTGAACTATGTGATAACTATATGTTTAATTTTGTTTTTAAAGAACTGTACAGTGTGTTATGATCTGCTGGCCTGGTCTGTCACCTGGGTACCCTGTCCCTTTAAGAGACAAACCTGCCCACTCCCAAACCCCTTCTGCAGAGGGAAGTGAATATTCTGCCTCCTCCAGTTTATACTCTCTCTCTTTCCTTCTCTTGCCTGAAGAGGTAACTTCTGCTCTCTCCCCCCCCTCCCTCTCTCTCTGCTCCCTCCTCCCCTTGCCCCTTTCCTTTTCCCTCCATAGCCCACTAAATAAACTCTACACCCAAACTCTCTCTGAATGATATATCTGTCTCTCATCCACCATGGTTTCCCACCCACCAAGGTGACCCACCAAGGCCTAAGGGGACTGGTCGGGTGACCTGCTGCTGCTCCACTGAGGCCTTGAGTGGCCCTGCCACAGCCCCTCATGGGACCGCTGCCCCTTGTGAAACTGGTCCCCCCAGACCATATCTTGAAAAAAGAGTGACAGTGGCTGCGCTATTCATATGTTCACTAAGAACACACAAGAATTCTCATTTCTTTACATCCTTGCTGACCATATGAGGAAGAGACCTGGTCAACCGTCAGCATCAACTTAGACCATGACACCCAATATGGACAAGTTCAACAGAACCACGATATACAGGCTGCCCATGCCTGCTTCAGCACTGCCAGGACATAAGTTTCAAATTTCAACTTAGCTGACCATATGGTTTTATACACACCTCATTTCATCCCAACAGCCAAGCAACACAAGTTATATTGCCCACTTTTAAAGGTAGCCCAAGCCTTCAGAACCACCTGAGAGAAAAGCAGCCAGTCTTGAAACTTAGGCTTTTAGCCTCAAATGCATACCCTTTCTATCCTACCACACCATACCTCCAATAGTTTCTAATGTAGATACAAATGTTCTATGAATTATGGCTACCTAATCCAGGTATCTCATTTAATTGAGTGTCTCAGTCGATGTAAAGCAGTCTCTTGGCCAGACAATAAGCCAGTCAATAAGAAGTATACACAGCAATAAAGATTGGTTTCACAGTTTTGAGCACAGAAGAAACTATCATCACTACAAACAGCCCAAAGGCAAAGGATTCTCCCGGAGACAAAAAAACATCCCTCATTTCCACAGGAAGATTCTTGTTTTCAGAAGAATGAGTGATGCGTGTGCCTGACTCTTTGTTTCCACTGCAGAAACATGGGTGCGAGAACAGAGAACCAGCACTTACAGACTGGGGAGGAGAGCACGGCCTGCCAGCCAGGGGAGCCTTGCTTCTCAGCTCACTGATCCACTGGCATTGACAGGTAACTCCTCTGTCGCCTCGCATGGTAAGTGGTGACCCTGATACACTCAGTGAGTTGCTGCTGGGAAGCCTATAGCTCAGTGTGGGGGCGATTTAAGAGCTCCATTAATTTGTTCTCGGGAAAGTTGCTACCAAGTCGTCCCAGAGAACAGTCATACAGAATATTTGCCGTCAATACATTTCACCTAACTTCTTTCAAAAGGAAATACTTTCTTAAATGGACAAGTGAAAATGGTACTTGTTTAAGGCGGCTGATAGAGGACCTGTGTCAAACCAGATTCCTACAGAATTGCAGATGACCTTCCTGGGCCACCCCAGAAAGGAATGTTTATCCAGACAACCTATCTCCCAAGATAGTCAGTCTTGCTTTTCAGCCAGGAAAGGAATGTTTACAGAGACAGCCTATCTCCCCTGATAGTCTGTCTTGCTTAAAGCAGATCATTCCAGGAGAGACCTGACTGCAGACCTGCACAATGCCTTCCCTCATGGCTGCAATAGCTGCAAGCCTCTCACTCCACCCCATAGAGGGGCACAGCCA
Organism: Ondatra zibethicus; assembly: GCA_004026605.1. NCBI lineage: Eukaryota > Metazoa > Chordata > Mammalia > Rodentia > Cricetidae > Ondatra > Ondatra zibethicus. The sequence goes on along the minus strand of PVIU01007284.1, from coordinate 36,561 downwards.
GCTTCTTTCCTTGGCAGACCTCTGAGCTTCCCTCAAGAAAGAGGCTGCCCCTCACTGTGCGTGCCAACAAGCACAGTCCCATCTGTGGCAGCCAGACTCCTGTCTCTTTGCTTTCCTCCATCTCTTCACACTGTCTGGCAGTGCTCTAGAGTAAGCATACCTCAGGGAGCTGCCTCCTCAACCTAACGTGCCCATCAGCTCAGTTCCTCCCTCTTTTTGTCATGAAAACAATTAAAAATCACTCTATTTTCTTTTTTTTAACAATTAAAATATAATTAAATTATTTCCCCCTTCCCTGGAGAAGATTACTCTTCCCACTCTCCGTATTCTTTAGTTGTTCATAGTTTTTGTTTAGGATTGAGACCCTGTGAGATTTCCTCCTTCCATGTTAGTGCCTGTGGGTGTCGTCCATGTTCAGGTCTTGTTTAGGCAGCCACGCTGATGAGATTTCATGGGGACAGCTTCTCCGACATTGTAGGAAACATTTCTACAGTAAACTCCTTGTTCCCCTCTCTTCCATTATGCTCTCTGAGCCTCAGGTTCTGGAGTTGTGCTGTAGATGGATCCGTTGTGCTAGCTGTAATGATTCTGCCACACAACATGGCTGACACTTCCAGGTTCTAGGGCCACGCATGTGCAGACAAGCCCTCAGGCAGAAGTGCCTAATGGCCCCCGGAATCTTAAAGGACACCATGTGACCCACGAGCAGCATGCGTGCATCATCTACGTATGACGCAGCTGCGTGAGCCCTTGCACGCATGCATGAGCTCCGTCATCTGCGTATGACGTAACCAAGCCATTCCCCCTGTGCACATGGTCACCCCCCCTCTGTCTCTCTCTGTCTGTCTCTCCGTCTCTGTCTCTGTTTCTGTCTCTGTCTTTCCGTCTCTGTCTCTCCGTCTCTGTCTCTCCGTCTCTGTCTCTCTCTCTCTCTGCACACCGACTTCTCCAGGCCTGTACCCCCTCCCCTCCAATAAACTCCTAAGTGGGTTTGTTGCGTGTTCCGTGTTTCCTCCTCACTCGTGCCACGTAATTTCTCTAGCCTTATACAGTTCTCTGCATATTGATCAGTGCTGATTTTCTGTAATGGTCTCTATCTCTTCCACAAAAAATTAAATAAATAAAAATAAAAAACTGTTTCCTTGTTGAGGGGTGACAGTTATACCCATCCCCAAATTTTCCTCAAATTCTTACATAGTGATAGAACAGTGTTTTTTGTCCCCTTACCCCTACCCCCATCTAGTGATAACGCTCTCTCCTAGGGACCATCCGGCAATATCTGGAGGTATTTTCTATATACCATCTGGTAAGGCTGTGGTCGGGAGTGTTGTCAAGCATTCCACAAGACAAGGACAGCTTCTCTCCATAAAGGATTATCTGACCTGACAGTCACTGGAGCTGAGGTTTGGGAACCTCAGCTGAGAAGATACGTTGTTGCTTTAGGCATGCATGTTGTAAGGTTTCAGCGGGTGTGACAGCCACATCATCATGGCAGCCACCTGTGTGGTGACATGACTGGGTTCTAGAAAAGCATATCCCAGTGAGTCTTGGTTGGAAACAATGGAGTCCAAGGCAGTCTTATCTTATCAAAGAGGATTAATAGTGCAGCCAGCTGTGCGCAGCCTGTTGTCTCATTACTCACTCAGGGCCTCAGCTTGAGGATTTCCGAGATAAGAAGCTTTGGTCCCTGCCCACAAGCAGCTGAAACCCACAAGTTCCTGAGAACAAAAACAGAAGCCTACCCACCACACAGCGAGAGGAGAGCAGGTTGAAGGTCATTGCACAAGGCTGTTGGTCTTTCTTTTGGAGAGAATAACAACTTCCAATGAAAACAATGGATGGCAAAGCTTGTGCATTCAGTGTCCTGCTGAGGACCTATGCAAACTTAACAATGGGCAATGAAGGTGATATTGTACATGCTTTTAAATAGCCAAAGTGACTAGGTGTTGAACCTCACAGATTTTAATGTTTCGGTTACATTCTATCAGTCTAAACACTTCTGTGCCTATCCATTCCGTAAGTCCCATTCAGCACTCCTTCCTGCTGCCATATAGTTCCTCTGCCTGTGTTGAGTGAGGTTGCCAACGTGGGGGAGTGTCAGGTCCAAAGGAAGCTCCATTTTCCCAAATTCTGACTGTTAGCCAAAACCCAGCATTCCTCAGGAACTTGTGAAGCCAGTTCCCCTCTACCAAAGAGGTCAGTGACCTTATCCCTGACAGAAGGGACAAATGGCTATCTATGGTGCCTATTATCAGATCAAACTACATGCTGGCCACCGGGCTCATTCAGTATCACAAGTACAGTTACACATTTCAGAGTCCATGCTAGCATCTCAGGGCTTCTCACCTCTTTCCCTGCTCTACACTTCTCCAGCTCATGGGCTCCCCTCCCCTCAGCTGCTTGCTCTCCTTAAAACCCTGCTAGTTCCATTCTTTTCTTTCTCTTTTGCTCATTCTTTTTGTCTTCCTTTCTCTGCCTCCCTCCCTCTCCCTCTATTCTCCCATATTCTCTCTCTCTTTCTCTCTCCTCCCCACTCTCTCTGTTCTGATTGTCTCCTGGCTAGTTGGCTGATCCTGCTCTGAACTCTTCCAGATGCCACTGTCTCTCGCTCTCATATCTATAGTATAAACTTTTCCCTTAACCATACCATGGAGTGGTCATGCCACTGGTTTATACAGGGAGCACTTGAGAAATTTGGAAAGAGTTAGCCAAAGGAGATGAAGCTTCTCAACCCTTGTGTGAGCTTGGTGTATTGATATGCAGGACTCCAGGCCCAGGCTGTGTGGGATACTTTATTGGACCAATCAAGGGAATGGCTTGAGGTTTGTTCTCCCCCAACTCCCTTTCAGAATAAGCTCACCTCCTCTGAGGCAGTTTTTCCTGTCTCTCCAGTGGTTTTATTAATACATATTTAAAATATATATTCATTTCTCTGTGTGAGGGACGCCTGTGTGCACACACTACAGTGTGTGAGAGTATGTGCATGTGGAGGTCAGTGGACAACTCTAAGGAGTAGCCTCTCTCCTAACACTGTATGGGAGCTAGGATTGACCTCAGTTTATCAAGCCTCTACCGTCTGAGCTCCCTTGCTGCCCTTTTACTATTTTATTGGAAGATAATAAGCTAATAGGAGGGACTGCAAACCAAAAAACTACATGTGTGCCCTAGTACACTGATGTGTATAAATCTCTCTCTCCCCTCCCTGTGTGTGTCTGTGTATAGAAATGTAGTATCAGCAGGAAAAGGTTTGTGTAAAAGTTACAGCGGAAAAGCACAGGAAATCAGTCCGAAATGGAGGTATTCCGAAAGGATGAACCTAAGAAAGATATTTGAACAGATAATTTAGCAGTGAGGAGGGTCCTTGTATAGGAATGACCAGGGTTAATTACTGATCAGCTACCAACCGTCATAAATACAGAAATGTACACATACATGTGCCAACACACATATGAACACATGTGCACATATCTACAGTGTCTACATGGGAGTGATGTGTGGGCTCACAGGCATTCGCGCATGTATGTGTGTGTGTACACACACACAACGAGGATGGTATTTCCTCTCAACTTTAGCTTTATTCAAGCATTCAGGCATTGCTATTGCCTGCCAGTCACCTCTAGTCAATGGTCCATAATAAGCAGCCCAGGACAGTGTCTGGGCTAGTTGTACATCCTCAGGTGGTTGAAGAAAGAGACTATAGAAAGAAGAATTTTGCTTCCACATGTCTCTGATTCCTCTTGGAGAGATGATAATGATATCAGATCACCGGGGTGTTGTGGTACAGATGTGATAAGCTAAGGCCAGCTGTGTCTGGGGTCGGCTTTCCTTTAGCCAGGCTCATGCCCATGGCAGTATAGAAAACCCAGCTTCCAGGGCTAGTACAGCTAATTACAGGTACTATCTGGACTTCTAGGTACTGAATTCTCTTTGAAGATTCAGAGATTCAGAAAATTCTAGACATCTGTCCACTAGCTGTGACTTCAAACCCCACCCCACCCCCACTCCATTCTGCCTGTTCTCCTGTTTGAGAAATTGCTATGCAAGTTAACTCTGAAGCCCTGACTTTGTTTCCCAAAGACTTGGAAACATGGCTGTCTGTGGGCCTGGTGAGAAGACACTACAGAGAGTGACCTAGGTGGAAGCCATAGCAGAGGTCACCTCCTCTACTTCATTTCACGGAGGAGGCCTAGGAGAGGGGCGGGATTTTGAATAAATTCATTTCTTTATATACTCCTCCATGATTGCTGAGCAAATACGCTTTGGATAACATGGACTTAAAAAGAAAAAAATAAAACACCGATGTTGCAATTTTAGAAGTTCAGGTGCCAGAAAAGATGTAAAAAAAAGGAAAAATACCCAATCATGATAGAACGTGTTATTCTAGACAATTTCATAAGTTATTACATAAGAGCGTTGAGTCAGAAACACTGTTTCTTCATTAATGTCAGTCTCTGGGCTAAACCTGGGGAACATAACATGCCCCTGATGCTGATGGAGTTCAGAATCTCGGGAAGATTTAAACAAGCCCAGAGCAACATTGTAGAGCAAAGAGGTACGTCCTTGCCATGTTTTCCATATGGTCAGGAATAAAACAGGGTTGTTGATGGAGAAGTCATGGTTGAGGTCATTTGATCTCTACAGAGGGTCTTCAAGGACAATGGCTAAATCCACAGAGAGAGAGGAGGGGAGGAAGTGAGGGAAGGAGAGAGAGAGAGAGAGAGAGAGAGAGAGAGAGAGAGAGAGAGAGAGAGAGAGAGAATCCTACCTATCCATCATATTTTTAGGCCTGGAATTGGGAGACAAGAAGCATTCATGCGACTGTACTCAGAGACATGGCACCTTTGCAGATGGACCACCTAAAAGGCCTACAATGGGTTTACCATGCTCTTAGCTCAGCTGATGCAGGGCATCACTGAGCTTCATGAGGAGGCAATGGCATCTAGGGATATGTAGTTACACTGTCTTTCTTCAAACATTGAAGAAAGTGTCCATGGAGGTGTATTGGTCCCACAGAAACCTGGCTGAGCAACATCTGTCTTTTCCCCAGCACCTGGGGAAAAACAAAAAGAGGTTGATCTGGTTCAGGATAGCCTCGAAGCATACCACACACGGGGCACCAAAGGGGACTGAGACCTACAATGTAGGAGCCACGTCAAACCATTGAAGGAGTTTGAAATATTTCCTAAAGACAATGGGATCCTGACTGGGGATATAAGAAGGACATGACCCAATGTTTTGTTTTAACAAATGTGCAGGAAGTAGTTTAGGAAAGAGGCAGGAAAGATAAGTGGCACATTGCACAGCTGCTGGGTGTGTTTACAGAGTTTCTTTGTCCACTGTTTTGTTCTCACAGAGGGTTGAGAGCTTAATATTTCAGTTTTTGACTTTATTAAAAAATGAGATGCAGGCCCAGGCTAGTGAGGCATCAAAGAGCTGACCAAATCCCCCCCCCCCCCAGCTCACTTTCCAGCCTTTAGAGCTGCAGTCTTGTCCTGTACTCAACACAAACTGGAGAGGGAGGCATGGCAGGGCTCAGGGGTGAAGAGAGAGCCAGTTCAGCACACTCCCTAACCAGCTTGTCAGGACCTGCTGGGTGATGATATTAAAATATGAAAGGTGACTTCATGCATGTGTTTTCTGTTTGTGGGGGAGGGACGTGTGTCTGAGAAACATACTTTATCCTTCATTCAGTTCTGGGGGGTCCTTGAAATCCTGAACAGATTAGCCCAAACAAGGCTGCATTTTGTGGAAAACGGGCCTTAGAAGCAGGTAGGGTGAGTTCCAAGCCCCAGTCCTACTTTCAAGAGGAAAGCACGGACAATTTACCTACTGATTGAATGGGTCAGGCTTTTTTTTTTTTAATCTATAAAACAAAATACTCCCAGAACCTGAACTGTAAAATTGTCCTGGGGAATGGATCAATAATGTGCCAACTGAAACCTGGCACACCCAAGCGTGACCTAAGTGTTAGTGATTATTGCATCCCTCATTATTAAGTTAGAGGATGGAATGGCAATCAGACCTATCAGAGCAAGGACATCCCATCAGGAGCTGTGCTTGCAGGACGATCCATAAATCCAGCTAGTCTATTCTCCTGCATCCACTGTCTTTCAGTTCTACATCCTGGGACCACAATCAGATGCCTGCAGACGTAATGAAGGTGAGTGGGCAGCCCCAAGACACACAGGTAGATGAGACTTAGATTTTTCTTCCTAGGAAAAGGGGCAAGCATAACCTTTGTCAAAAGGAAGATAATTGGTGATCAAAAAGTTAGAGGGAGCTGGTTGCTCAGTAACCTGCTTCCTTTTATTAATTTTAATTTTTAAGTTTCATTTTGCATTCCTTCCACAGTTTTGCTCCCTAGCCCCTCCTCCTAACCCCAACCCCCCTCCCTGTCTACTCCACCATCCACTTCTCCCAACAGGTAAGGGTCCCATGGGGAGTCACCAAAGTCTGGCACGTTATGTTGGGGCAGGAGCAAACCCTTCCCCCTGCATTAAGGCTGAGCATGGCATCCCACCATAGAGAATGGGCTCCAGCTCCAGCGATAGATCCTGGTCCTACAGCCAGGCTTCCTATTCTTTAGCACCAAGCATGCTTCCTTTGCCACACAGTTTCCACATTGTCTGTGCAGTTAGTTCTCATGGGTGACACGTGAGTGACAATGGGACACTTCTTCCACTATAAGTCTTGTGACAGTGAATGCATTCTTTGGGATCAGTGCCTCCATCTCTGCCTGCTGTCTGAGTGACGTCAGGGCAACATAGAAGTCACCCACTGAGAGTGCTGACTGCTCAGGAGGAGGGAACCTGGGTTCTACTCTGGAATATAGCATGACCAAGAAGGAAACTCACTGTCTGCAGCCACACAGTTGCCAAGGAGCTTGGTAGTTTCTTTCCTGTTGTGGAGATTCTGATAAATCTATGGGTAAAATCTTTTCTCTCATTTTCCTTTGATCACAAAGCTGGGTGACACAAGGACTCTGGATATCTAGGGCATGTCAATAAATAAACTAAGAATGTTGAGGATCACTAATCTTTATTTTCTAAATGAGATATGACAGGAAATAGCAATTAGGGGAAATTCCAGAAGAAGCTCCATCTTCTAAAATGGAGCCTCCATGTGTTTGCAATACAACCTTGGCTCGGGTGGGAGGAGAGAAAAGACTCCATCCCAGGATGCCTCCTGAGTCAAAGGCGATAATAGGCAGAAGAGATGCTCCTCTCTGTGCTGTGAGTTCTAGGGGAGTTCCTATCCTCTTGATGGAACAACAGCATTGCCCGCAGGATAAACTTTATTGGTTGTCTCTTCTCCAGATGCCTTCAACGTCTGTCTGCAGACGGTGCTTTTTCCAGTCCCTCTATGACACTGTGGAGGGATATTGAGGGATGCTACTGTGGGTGGGTTGTCTTTTCTTCACTTCAAATGTTGAAGCCCTCACTCCAAAAGTGATGGTATTGGAAGTGGGATCTTCAGGAGGTGCTTAGGACTAGAGGAGGTCCTGATGGTAGAGCACCATGATGAGGAAAAATACTCAAAAGTTCCGGCTCCCTCTTTTACCAAATGAGGATCTAAGATGTAGATTCCAATTTCAAGTCAGGAGTCAGCCCTTTTGGGGGAATCAATCTGGAAAGTTCCTTGGATCTTAGCCGTCCTCCGCCTTCAGAACTGTGAGGAATAAATCCTGTTAAGACACTCATTATGGAAGTGTGTTTTGTTATAGCGTTCAAGCTTTACTGTTACAAACCCAAGTTGAAGGAAAAAGTGGTTCACGTGGGGTATCCACATTCAGTGACTAGACCCTCAGGGGTTGTCTTTGGAAGCAATGACACCCAGCGTTGGGATGTGGGCCACAGCTGACTTGTGAACTCTTTGCCTCTTGTCCGTGTAATGTGTGAGTTCATTCTGACTACCCGCAGAGCTGTTGAACTCACACCGTGAGTCACACACAGCACAAGCTGTTTATGGGTCATAGGTGGATGGCGCTGGAGTTAGTTTGTCAAACGGCATTTATAATGTAAGAATCTATTTTTGAAAGAACCAGTTTATAATTTTAATGTTTATCAAACAGCTCCAAAAAACTTAATAATTTAACATTGAGTCAGTGAAGTAAGATTTGTATATTTATTTTTAATCCAATATAAAGATAGTAAGATAACTACTGAGTGATTTGTCAAGAGACAAATCTTGTCAGAAGTTTTTGAGCAGTGATGGGAACTGTTTAGTTGCAATTAAGCCAGGAAGCAGACTGTATGCTGATTCCCTGTTTAAAGTGGGTAGAGGTGCTTACCAAGCAATCCCAGTGATTCAGGTTTGAGTCCCAAAACATATATAAAATGGAAGGTGAAAACTGACTCCACAAAGTTGTCCTTTGACCTCTATGTTTCCCTCCCTCCAGCACTAATAATGAATAAAAGTTCAAAAAAGAAAAATAGAAATATGCACAAATATTATTTTGTCTTTCTCTCTTCTATATTTTTGACCATATTTATTGAACTATAATCTTATGTTTATTGAATGGAACAATAGAACACAGTATTTGTGTGTATTTAGATAAAATTTATGTCTTAGCAAATAAAGGGAGGGGAATAAATAAGAAAAAAAAGCCATCTACCCGGAAGTCGTGAGCAGCAGTGCTCACAGAACACAGCAGTAGAGCAGAGGTGGGCTGCAGGTGGGGCCTGATAGCAACAAGGACTGGTGGGTACTCCCAAGGCCAAGTGGTTCTCTTGAGACTTCAATCCCACTGTTTTCTCTAAAAGTATCTGGTCTTCAGGGAAATCTGTGGTATTTGGATAGAATACTTGGATAGTATAGTCAAGAGACAGTCCTGGCTCCCACAAGTCCTGTGAACATGCTGATGTATTATGCTTCCCCCTACTGGTAGAATAAAGCATAGCCTCTAAGGTCTCCTTCCTCTTTATTCTTTAAACTCACCCTTGTCCCTTTTGATTAACACAAAAGGTGCTCCTCCTTTATGCCTTTCTCTAATACCTAGATACCCTTTGAGGTTCCTGTCTGGGAATCATTGAATTTGATGCACAATTTGATCAGGTAAAATTTGGCTAAACTTTTCTTGAAGCTTGTGTAATACAGCTAATATCCTCCCACCTACATCCATTTGACACATATAATACTTCACTATGCTTAAATAAACATTACCTTTACCTTTGTAACTCACCTAGAGTGGTGCTCACATTCCTGGTTATGAATCATTTTTTTATTCTATGCTGAAGACCACAGGGACTTGCATTTTCTCATTATTTTAAATTAGAAGCCCAATTTGTCAAGGCAGTGACCTGGGCTTCTGGGAAATGGTTATCCATTTCACCAACCTCCTTTACTTCTCAATTCTCAACCCTTCGCTGCCCTCCCCTTGCTCACCTCTTTATTTCTTGCCTGTGTCTCATCTCCTTCCAGTAAGAATAATGATGAAGCAACACTGAGCATGGTAGAGCCTCGCTCCATCTAAGTTTCATCCATCGTTCTATTGAGTTCATCCTCCAATCTCGGATGGGAGCTAAGTGCTATGTAACGAGATGCATGTCCACTCCACATGGGAAAATTCATGTAATGGAGGGCAACTTGGGATGGAGGCAAGGATGAGCACCCAGTCACTGGCCAGTCAAGGGTTCAGGGACATTCTGACACTCATTGCTTCATTCTAGGGTTCTTCAGAAATGTTATCAAGGGCTCATCCCAAGTCAGTCTTCAATTCTCACAATTCACTGCCTCCCAAGAATCTCCCATGTCTCTGCTCCCAACTACAGCCCACCTTCTTGATACCCAGGGTTTCAGGGACCTGGTACTTGGATTTTTATCATGTGCACATCAGCTTTTGTCCATTCTTTGGCCCGGCTTGTCACTATGTAAGTCTGAAGTGAAATACAGGCCTGTGTGATCCGTGTTGTGTGGTGATATTTTGTTTGTGTTCTAACAAATAAAGCTTGCCTGAAGATCAGAGTACAGAGACAGCACTAGTTAACTGTAGAGGCCAGGCCGACCTTTTAATCCCAGCACTTGGGAGGAAGAAGCAGGAAGGTCAGGAGTTTAAGGCCACACTGGGCTACGGTGAGATTTAACCAGTCTAAAAGAGACACAGAGCTTACACCTTTGATCCCAGCATTTGGGATCTCATGCCTTTAATCCCAGGGGTAGGGAGGTGGGAACAGGAAGTGAAATGGCCAGGCAGAGAGAAGAATATAAGGTAGGAGGAGACAGGAGCTCCGCCTCTTTTCAGGCTGAGGAGTTGGAGAGGTAAGAAGTGACTATGGTTTGCTCCTTTGTCTCTCTGGTCTTTCAGCATTTACTCCTACACCGGACTCCAGGTCTTTATTATTAAGACTAATTAGAATCCACACTACAGTGTTGTTTTTCCCCAAGCTCAACTACAGACTGATTAAATCTCTGGAAAGGGAGTCGATGTGGGTAGCTTGGAGAATTTGCTCTACAGAGTCAGACAGCCTGTGGGTGAGCCCCACCACTGGGTCCTCACGCCATTTGCTTAGGAACTAGATAAGTATTAGCGAGAAAAACAGAACCAATTCCTTTATTGGGGGAATTAGGTCATGAGATTGTGGGAACATGAAAAGTGTAAGGTCTACAGCAGGAGGCTGGCAGGCTAGAGACCCAGGAAAGGATTGCATGACTGAGATGTAAAAATTTGGCTGAAAGACACACATTCTTCACTTGGGCCTGCAGATGCTTGATAGGGTGCTAAAAGCAAGATAACACTGGGATCTCTGCCTTCCTTTTGCATTTGTCTTTCTTACTTTGAGCCAGACTCGTGCTCAACTCGGTACATAGGCACATCCATCATTTCAGGAATATTCATCTAAAGTGGGTAATCTTCCCTATTTACTACTATTTAACCAAGAGTAAGAAAAGGGTTTTACTCTTAGTTTTTACAACCAGCAAAGCACATGGAAGCTTCTAGTCACTGCTATAAGTCAATGTCACCTTGGATTTGAGGAACAGTGGGTCTTATAGTCAGATATCCTCATGTTGAGGCTTCTCCTCACTTGATACGAGAACACTCATCTCTGGAAAACACTGCTTCCACAGGCAATGACTATGACAATGGCTTCTCCAGAGCCACCTACTAGAACCATCTAGAATGGGGATGGAGACAGTGACCAAGCATTTTTAGTACCTCTTACTTTCTCCCTCAATCCTTCCTCTAGGTACAGATCAAAACAGAGACTTCTCAAGAGAAGAATCTCGAATGGCTGAAAGACATTTAAGGAATTGCTCAATATTCTTAATCATCAGGGAAATGCAAATCCAAATGACTCTGACATACCTCCTTACACCTGTCAGAATGGCTAAGATCAAAACACCAATGACCGCTTATGCTGGAGAGGATGTGGAGTAAGGGGAACACTCCTCCATTGCTGGTGGGAGTGCAAACTCATATAACCACTTTGGAAATTAGTATGGTGGTTTCTCAGAAATTTGGGAATCAACCTACCTCAAGACCCAACACTCTTGGGTATATACCCAAAGGATGAACAGTCACACCACAAGGACGTTTGCTCAACTATCTTCATAGCAGCATTATTCAGAGTAGCCACAACCTGGAAACAACTGAGATGCCCCTCAACAAAAAGTGGATGAAGAAAATGTGGTACATTTACAAAGTGGAGTTTTATCCAATGGCAAAAAATGTGACAATTTTCAAATTGGCAAGTAAATAGATGGAACTTGGAAAAACCATCCCAAGTGAGGAATCCCAGACCTAGAAAGATAAACATGATATGTACTCACTCATAAGTGGATGTTAGATGTATGGCAAGGGACCAGGCTACAGTCCACAACCCCAGAGAAGCTAGGTAACAAGGAGGATCCTAACAGGGACATGCATGGATATCCCTAGGAAGGGGAAATCAATAAGATCTCCTGAGGAAATTGTGAGTGTAGTGGGAAGGGGTGTGGGAGGAGAACATGAGGGGACAGGAGGTTCAAGTTGGGGAAGGGACAGAGATGGAGAGCAAGGAAAGAGATATCTTGATAGAGGGAGCCATCATGGGATTATGGAGAAATCTTATAGGGAAATTCCCAGGAATCCACAAGATGACCCCAGCTAAAACTCCAAGCAAAAGTGGAGAGGGTGCCTGAACTGGCCTTTCTCTGTAATCAGATTGATGACTACCCTAATTGTCATCATAAAACCTTCACCCAGTAACTGATGGAAGCAGATGCAGAAATCCATAGCTAAGCACTGGGCCAAGCTCCAGTCTAGTTGAAGAGAGGTAGGAGGGATTATATGAGCAAAGGGGTCAGGATTGTGATGGGCAAACTCACAGAGACAGCTGACCCAAGTTAGTGGGAGCTCACTGACTCTCGACTGACAGCTGGGGAACCTGCATAGGACCAAACTAGGACCTCTAAATGTGGGTGACAGTTGTGTGGCTTGGGCAGTCTGTGGGCCCACTGGCAGTGAGAGGATGGGTTTTGTGGTGCCTCAACCTGTATGGTAGACTTTATTGATGCCCCATGGGAGGCCTTACCCTCTCTAAGGTGTGGATGGAGGATGGGATGGAGGGGATGTGGGGGGAGAGAGAAAGAAGGGGTGAGAAACAACTGTTGTTGATATGTAAAATGAAAAAACTTTTAAATAAAAAGTATTAGTTATTTCTATGTTTTTCTAATAAGTAGGAAAACATCAATATGTATCAGTATATGGATACCATTTATAATAAAAATAAATATAAACATACCATGTAGCCTAAAGAAACAATTGACTGCATATCTAGAAGCAGAAATACCGGGTGTATTGCTACACTATCCTAGTGATACATACAAAATCATATATGCTCTACTGTTACCATCCACAGTACACTTGTTAGAGTTGATCATGCTGCTGACTGTCATGAAGCCAATATGACAAACATTATGGATACCTCAAGTGTCTTTCCAAGATAGTGAGCCATTCATTGCTAATTTCATCGATCAATGCCTTATATTCTTTCTGCATCTCCAGCACCCCCTTGCCTAAAGCCCCTCCTAGCCTTGACCAGTATTCCAATCTTCTTTGTCCCTGACAATGATACCCTCGTTTCAGCAGAGAGTAAGTTAGTAAAGAGACTGCATCACCCCTAATCCTCAACAAAAGGCTGAAATGTTAAGTTCAAAGTAAACTAGTTCACTTCTATCAAAAGTAGTCACTTTCCTTTTCTCTGACAAAGGGACAAATGGCCACCTGTGGTGTCTTTTGACACACCAAGACCCATGCTGGCCTCCAGACTTCTTCAATCACAAGTACATATTGAAAAAAAAAAAAACCTTGGAATGGGGCTTCTCAAGATGGAGGCTAGGATCTGAGTGGACGGTTTCCTCCATGGTTACCAGATTTTACCTGGGTAAAGCAGATGTTTATCTTCTCTCTCTTATTATTGTCATCTCATAATAAAATTAACTCTGTTAGAATATTAGCCCTCCAGGCTCAGTATTTGTCCTTAGTCCGTACCTCAACGTGAATCAATGATTTCATTCCCATGATCAAGAGCCAGTGGGGAAGGTGATGGGTAGAGAAACTGCATCTAGAGCCAGCCTGAGAGCATTCTGAGGCTGCGAAGACAAAACCAGGAATCCTAGGAATGAAGAGACCCGAAAAGTTCCCTCACACCTGAGAAAACTCACTCCACAAGAGCACATTGTGGTCTTTAAAAGCAGCCCTCCCTCATTATATGGGTCTCAGTACCAAATTCAGGCTTGAGAACTGAGGACAGCTGCAGCTTCAAATAAAAATCCAGCTATTTACAATTTAAACTGAGTCTCTGGTCTCTCAGTGTTTTCTGAGTCTACAACACTTGGAGCTAGGATTTTTTTTTCTAAAAGACTTTGAAATAAGATTCTGATGCTTGAACCCAAGAGTCTTTATAAAGACACAAACCAAACATCAATGAAATAGCAGGAAATAAATATTAATGAAATAGAAAGAAATAAATATCAATGAAATAGTAAGAATTTTCTAGAGAGGAATTTGAGATGAAAGTAAATAGAAGACACTGTTAACAATTCCCCTGTAATAACCAAACAAATTAGTAATTTGCTGTTTTTCTGCTTTTATTACACAATATAAAGACGAGTATCATCCTGTGACCCATACAGGTCTGTTTTCCTCTGGTGGGTTCCTCTTTGTGAAGAAATGTTCCTTAGCCAGGGAGTGGTGTCACATGCCTTTAATCCCAGCATTTGAGAGTCAGAGGCAGGTGGATCTCCGAGTTTGAGGCCAGTCCATTCTACAGAACAAATTCCAGGATGCCATGGCTATACCAAAATACCCAGTTTTGAAAAAAAAAAAATTAGAAAAAAGAAATTTCAGTGAAGGACCTAAGACATGGAGAACATTAGACACTAACAACAGGTCTACAATACAATAGTGAAGAATCTGAGAGAAGTTCCATGCTGAGTTGGGTGGGTTTGTTATGCAAGCAACTTGAACAACTCTGATGGTAGGAATCGACATCCATATGAGCTGTTGTTCCTTCCAGAATGTGAGAGGTTTTCTTCCTGCCTTTCCTTGTAGGTGTGTCTGGAGCCTCCCAGCCCATACGCTTATACACACTCACACATTTCCAATTATAATCTTTTCTAATAGATAGAGAGAAATAGACTGTGTAATAAAATTTGATACTCAAATATAATATTAATTACTCATAGCTTACTTTTTCTAATTTATAGTTAGCAAATTTCAAACATATCAGAAGTTTATGGCAGAAGAAAAATCTCCTATTATACTTAATTGGTTCTCATGCTTGAACATATGGACAAGGTAAAATAAACTAAAGAAATACAAAGATATATAGATATAGGCATAGATAATATAGATATATAGACATATAGATATATAGACATAGATGATATAGATATATAGATATATGTGTAGGTGATGTTGATATATAGATATAGCCTTTCCAGAATTATTTATGCAGTCTGTATCTAGACCCTACTTTCTACTATCCCTATCTGTCCCTGTCCTGTTGTGGCCATTCACCTGATCCTTGATTATGTCATGGTTCTCTAGCCAAGATGTTCCTGGCATAGAGATTCCTCAGGTTTTTCTCAGAGAGGTACATTTTGGGCCCCAGAGGACTAGCAGGGGAATGGCAGTGAAGTCAGTGAGAGTTACCTGAAAGACTAGAGAGCATAAGCTATACTGTGTCCAGGGTGAAGGCTGATTATGTATAGGTCTGTTGTGACCCTGCCAAGGAAAGGATTTCATTAAGCAGTTTCCTATCTGAGTCTTGATAGCAAGTTGGAGAGCTTACACCTCTCACTGAAAGTCATTGACGATTAAATAACATGGCTGTCGCATAGCCCCATGTATTTAACTACTACCCTAAATTCTCTATTAATTGTTCAGCATGTTACAGAACTAGCTATTCTCAATGTTGGGAACATTTGTGCTCTGTGCCCAGAACCCAACAGTTCACTAATCATTTCATATAGGTTTGTACTTTCCACATCCCTACCTTTGGTACAATGAGAAGCCTTACTCTTTTATCTATAAATATTGAAGACAAGCTAACTATCAGACATCTCAAGTCATAATTTGCATATATGACCATTATTTAGTAAATGGGCATGGTCTGTCTAGGAAATGGTGGATGGATGGATGGAGTTCTATTCATTTTCCACACTGGTTTATGTCACAAACAAGGACAGGAACAACTGTCCTATCAAAGGCTTTGATGCAGAGAGTTGTAAGAAAAAACAGCTCTCAAAACTGTGACCCATTTCATGGTTCAGTACTGTGTATGCGGTGGAAGTTCAAAAGCCTATGTCCAACAAGCCATTACCCCTGAGCCTACAGTTGACTGATGAGCTTACTTGAGACCAATTTCTTTACCCCCCTCGCAGACACTCAGTCCCTGCTACTCAGAGGAGGGGCTGCGCAAGATATTCCCTTGAGGGAGAAACAAAAGGTCTTAAATGACAAATAACTGTGCATTAAAAATATAAAATATTTATTAGATATTAGGGAAGGGACAACTTCAATTTTCAAAAATAACACTGACAACTATGTATGTGTATCTTCCAGGCCTTCTAATTCTAAGAGAATAGATAGAATACTTACAATAACAATGGAAATGGATGTTTGTCCATTTGTTGAACTAATAGTGCAATGGGAGTCAAGGGAATAGGAAATTAACTTCTCAGAGAAGCTACCTAGCTTGGAAGAGTCCTGGCTAAGTAACATAGAAAGCATCAAAGAAACATAAAACCAGGTTGTTTGTCTGCAAGAAATTTTATTTGAGAAGAAAGCAATTGAGGCTTAGTACAGTAAGGGCAATGACAGATCATGAGGTCTCAGAACACATGATGATCTTGTCTCTCGTCTCATCTGCAGCAGAGTAGGATCTTGCCTTTACAGATTGCACGGGCACGTTCATTAAACTTGCATATTTTTCTACAGAAGCAAAATGGGATCTTTCTTGAGGCTGAGGAAACAGAGAAGTCCAGGCATTAAGTATTGTAGCCAGCAATGTGCAATAGTGTACAGTACAATGAAGAGGCATGATGCATGGTACAGGGGAGGTTTGTTTGCATTGGTGACATCACACCCAGCACCATGATCAACTCCAAACACTGGGAAAAAACACATTTAACAAGTGTTGATCACATGCGTGACTTGACACTCATTTCACAGTCCTTCAACTTTTAATGTCTTCCTGACCCAACACACCCATACACTGGCATTTGGTTCCTAAATCTATTCTTTTAAGCAAAGCAGATTTTTCTTTTAACAACAAAATTATCAGTTGGATTGACAAAGTGCTACTCAATATGTTCTATATTTTAAAAGTATTCCAGAAATAAAGTTTATATAAAAAACTTAAAAGAAAGAAAATCAGTTACACTCTTTTGACTCTTACTTTTACTTCTACAAATAAGACAGTGAAGATCCTAGAGGACCAACAGAGAACCCGACCTGAATCACACAGCTCTGGACAGGATTCCAGGGCCCATCTTCCACCCTCTCAAGAGACTCCAACCCACTGTCATACTGGGCTCCAGCACTCACCTCCATCTTGAAGAGCAGAGTCTTCTGGATCCCCAAAGGAGATGGACACATCTTGGTCCTCTACCCCTGACTGCTCATCAGTTTTAGTCTCCTCAGCTGCTTCTGGGAGAGGATCAGCCTGGGCCTGGAAGGCCAGCAGAGCAAGGACAGAGAGGAGGACAAGTGTCTTCATGGCTGAGAGTCACCTGGAGGAAGGGTGAGCAGGATACCAGTGTGTGGGGAATGAGGAGCCCGCCTGCATTTATAGGGCTGCCATGAGAAGGTGCCGAAACAGGCCCTGTAGTTAGAGAGGGCACACACTGATGGGAACTGGGAGAGACTGTAGCCGTCAAGATCCCTTTGATGGTCCTCTGTTCTCACATCTGCCGTCATGGTGTTGGTCTGTGTGCTCAGTGACAGCCCTCCCTTCCAGCTGATAATGATGAAAGGGCCTTGCTATTTTCTTCTGTTCCCCATCTGCTTGAGTATTTACCTTTCTATGGTCAGGGAAGAAAAAAGCTCATAGAACGGGAGGGGGCGTTGTGTTCTGTAGTTGGAGCCTGCTGTTCTCAGAAAGTACGAACCCTGGACCAGACCTGAACACCTATGGATTGCAGCCAGTTCTTTGAGTGATTATGGGGTATTATCACTTTCATGAAAGAAGACTTCTTTGTGAATCTCTTCCTTGGGACCATTATGGAGAAAGTAAGATGGTCCTGGTGAACTGAGCTAAGAAGAGATGAGGGACAGATTTGGTCAGAGTGAAGCTAGAGCAGGATCAAGTCTACAACATGAATTTTCACCAGGGGAGGCTGGAGACCCACAGAACTTCTTGTGCTGAGCTTGTCTTAAGAGCTACTATATGCAAAGATCCTACATAGTCATTACACCATGTTTATAAGATTTTGCTTAATACATTACCAGGAAGTATGCAGTCGAGGAAGCACAGATAGAAGAATATATGGGAATAAAACAAGCCATTACCTCTTCAGAAATAGCACATTCCTATGCTGCTGCTTCTTCACACGAGGATGTTGAAAACAAATTGTACCTATGTGAAATTGAGTTTTAGAGGATGTTGCTTATGAAGAATTCATGTATATATACATATACGATACATATCATATAAATATAGCTTATGACATTTATACCATTAGGTAGGAAGTCTTATGACTTTTGTCATATTTATTATACTATTATTAAAGATCCATTTTATTCTCCTTTATTGTCATGTCATTTTTTTGCTAATTGAACATTTATACATTTAATCAGCACCATAGATTATTCAATGCCAAATTGATTTTGATATATCTTATATTGAATATTTTATACTTTACATGGAAAAATATCAATGCACGTATCATATAACATACTCCTTAATTCATTTTTCTCCTAGCTTTTTTGACATATAATTGATAAAAATGATACGTAATGTATACAACGTGATGACCTGGTACATGTATACACTGTGAACTGATCATTACAACCAGCATAATTTACACAACTGTCATCTATTAAATAATCACTTCAAATGTCTTTCTTTTGTTTTTTTGAGATTAAAATATAATTACATCATGTTTTCCTTCCTTTTCTCCCTCCAAACCTTCCAATAATACCCCTCATTCTCTCTATAAAATTTATGGCCTCCATTTTTTTAATTGTTATCACATACACATATGTTCATGCATATATATTCATAAATACATAAATATACCTTTTTATGTGAGTGTGTGATTTGTATGATGTTTTCAGTGATGATCAGTATTGGATAAGTAATTGGTGTGCTCTCTCTGGTGAAGACTATTCCTACCACTATGTATTTTTAGTTGCCTATAGTTTTTGTGCAGGGCTGATGCCTCCTGGGTTTTCCCCCATCCACTTCAGCATGTCTATTGTTATTGCCCTTCTTCATCTCATGCTTAGGAAATCATTTTGGAGAGACTTTAAGGGTGTAACTTCTGACATTTTTGGAGACACAGTATATACAGCAAACTTCCTGATCATCTGTCTCTCTTCCAGTCTTTCTGCCCTTGAGCCTTAGGTGTGCCGGTTGTTTTGTAGGTGTATCCACTGGGACTGAACTCTACATTTATATCGGTTGTTGTTTTCTGTAATAGTCTCCCTGGGTTGCAAAAGTTCTTTCTTTGATGAGGAGTAAGGCCTACAAATATCTGTGGGTATAAAGACAGATATTTAGAGTGCAGTTAGGGATTGTGCTGGCTTAGTAAAATGGTGGTTATAGATTTTTCCTCTAAGATCCATGACTTATCTAGCCCTGGACAGTTGGCTAGGTTTCTAGTACGAGACATTATTTCTGTCTTGTTGAGAAGCCCTCAAGTATAATTAATTACAGAGCTATTGGTTATTGCAAAAGTATGCATACCACTACTGTACCCTGAGGGTTGTTGTAGTGGTTCATAGATATCATAGCTGGGTAGGGCTGTTGGATGTTTCCCTCCTCTAGAAGTTTACGTGGTACCAGAAGGCACCATGAAAGCTAGTCCCAAGGAGGAGACTTTCAGGCCAGTTCTATCTAGGTCAGGTACCTCTGAACCATGAGTCTGAAGCATAGGGTATCTCCAGTAATACTTTCCACCTCTAGAGGGCAACCAAGGACCTTAGCAGTAGACTGTGCTGTAGTAGGCTCTTGGACAAACATGATCACCGACTCAAAAGAAGGCTTTCCATGCCTGGTGTTGGAGTTTTTGTTAGATGGTTTTTGGCTCTTGGAGCAAGAATTGTGAGCCCAGAAGAGAAAAATTCATCAAACCTATATGCACATATTTATATAGAGATTTATGTGTGTTATACTTTTTTGTTTGCCTTCTTTTTGAGGATCTTTAACAGTATGATTGCTCATGCTGTCTTAAATGGACCAAATACAATCTCAAGTTTTGAAAGACAGATGTTTTCATGGGGTCTTTGATTAAAAAAAAA
>PVIU01007284.1:0-16516 GCA_004026605.1 Ondatra zibethicus | reverse complement strand
GTCTAGTAGCAGGTACCCAAGAAGACTAACACAGAGAACTGGCTGCAGTGAATTTATTTCAAATAAAGAAAATCAAGAACAAGTACAAGGACATTAATATTTGGCTTCTGGTTCTTGAAGAGTATGGTGTCCTTGTTTTATCTCTGCTCCTAATGCTCAGTGGCAGTAGAGTAGGAATGTTCTAGGTGGTCGTGAGCAGGTGCCTTTTACACGTTCAGAACGAGCACAGTGGTTCAGTAGGAGCACCTCTGGTTTCTCGATAGACCTAGTAAACAGAGAACATAAGGCACTGAGTGCTGGTTAAGACAGGAATGGTAAAGAGTGTTGAGATGTTTTATGTTGAATCAAATGGCTATGACACGTGACTTCCTTAGATCCAGCTGTATTTACAACTTTGTCAACAGAAGTCAATACACAAGTTCAACAGCCTTCATGCACACATTGAATATATTATCATCGCAGCCTCAGATCCAAAATTATCCCCTATAGTAAAATGTGCTCTCTCTTTTTAGCTAACTTGACCTATTTTGATTCAGAAATTATTTATGTCTGTCCATAACTTAAGCTTCATATGTTGGAGGAAAATCTTAGAACCAAGTCTTCAGAGGTCAAGCATCTCTTAAATGCAATGGCCTCCAGCATTTGAATTTTCAATTTACTTTTAATTCAATTAACATTCGATGAGAAAGTTAAAGCCCAGAGAAGTTAATTAAAGAAGGTTGCAAGCACGATGGACCTTTCCCAACCACAGCCTTTGGCCACCACCCTTCTCTTCTGATTCTAGTCCCATATCATGTGGATGTGTTCACCGGCGTCTTGGACACCAGAGCTTTCAAGCCCTCCAAAGCAGATGGACATGGTCTGGTCCTCTTCTGAGGGCTGCATCTGGTCAGGGGCTTCCTTAGTTGTACCCAGGACAGACTCAGCCTGGGCTTGGAGGACCACCTGAAGGGTGGTGATAAGGACAAGTGTCTTCATGGCTGAGCGTCACCTGGAGGATGGATGAGCAGGAACCAAGTGTGTGTGGCATGAGAATTTGTCCTGTATTTATAGTTCTGTTAGGAGAAAGCGCAGTGACAGGGTTTGCTGATAGAGAAAGGCGGCATTGATGAGGAAAGGGGGAGTTTTCCCCCACAAATCCCATTGATGTTTCTCTGTTCTCATAGCTTCCAGCAATGGTTCTGTGTTTAGTTTCTGCTTGTGGAACAGCATGATGGTAAGGATATCATTATCATTTCCTAATGTCTGAGTCAATATTTTCTCACTAATATTGGAAAAAGAAAAAAACCCACCAAATTTTCCCATCTTTTCAATATTTTTGAACAGTTTGGAAAAAATGGTATTAAATCTTTTACAAACTTCTGGTAGAATTGGGCAAGTGAAGTCACCGTTCCTGGGGCTCTCTTTATGGGGCTCCTAAGCGTTCTCAAAGTTGCATATCATTGGTGGAAACCCTGAATAGAAAAAAATTAGACTCGATCTGGACACAGGGGCCTGTTTTCAGAGCCCTCCTAAAGCACTAGTGTATGCTGTGGATAACACAGCTTAAAGATAAGTCCAGGCCTTTGAAGGGAATGGACTTATGGTGTTCTGTTTTATATTAGTAAGCATACAAAGTGAGGGGTCTTATTATGGCATTTTCTTATACACACCAATAACTGACATTCTTCAAGGACACCACTAACGGAAACCTTAAAGGCCCAATGTTTAAGACTTCCTCTCAGGATTCAAAATAAAGATATCACAAGTAAAAGGAACTAAAATCTGACAGTTTAGAAGTCTACTCATAACATGTTGTTTCTAGCCATGTCTATTTATTGTTCTCTCTTCCTTGTACTCTATTCTAATTCTTCTGTCCTAATTGTCTATAATTTCTTAGATCTAATTCTCTCTCTCAATCCTAATTTCAATTTTAGTTCTTTGCTATATTCTTTTTCTTCTTTGTCATTTTCCTATCTTTGCCAATTTCCGGGACACTTTTGCTTCTGTTTTCACTTCTGTCTGTTCCGGCTTCTTCTTCTCTTTGTCCTTGCCCAGCTATAAAGACCCACAAAACTTTGCAGCCATAGGTAACCAGGCAGCCTACATAAACAGACAAGCGAAGCCTATGGCCCTTGGTCTATTAGCATTTTTGTCAAATGTTAACAAGCTTCAGTGTTAGCAAGCTGGTAAGTTTGATGCTTATCAGAAACACCCGTGAAGGTTTGTCTTCCTCTGTGCTGTAGGTAGATGGTTAATTATTTTTTCCTGAGAGTAAGGCACAAGCAGTATGTCTCCTGGACTAAAGTCATCAGTAAACTAGGGTGAAGGTGCGGTGAGGAGATAGGAATCTTTTAATGCAACGTTAGTTTTAGGTTATCACTTTTCTTATCTTTAAGTGAGGTAAAACCAATGCATGCTTGTTTTTTTTTTTTTTTAATCTATGTGAGCTGCTACAAATTAACAGCTTTGGGCATGTATTAATTCTATGTTTTTGGATATTTAGGAAAAGAAACACGTGTTCATCACCAGAATAAGTGTGTTTAGCTGGGAAGGACACGTTCAGGAAAGTCAGTAGAGTGATCACAGCCACTGTGGTGGGCATGTTTGCTCATGTGAGACAGGGTCTTACTAGATAGCTCAGTCTGGCATGGGTGTTGCTGTCTTCCTGCCTGCTTCACCTTGGTGCTGGAGTCACAAGCCTGTGCCACCAGGCCTGACCTCAGATGTATTTGAAGAAGACTTCTTTTGAGAAAACACTAGATACCTGGGTCACGAGGAGACAGGACTGGAGCTTCTCCATTGGGTATAGAAGCTGTCCCTCAAAAGCCATCACTGATATTACTGCAGAGACACAACATTTAGAAATTCTCTAGCTGTTCTTGGACCAGTTTCTTTAAATTGCAGGGATATATATTAATGGGACTATGGGATGTATTTTGAGGATTGAAATGTCTCTGACCTGTCCTAAAAGCAGTAGATTATAACAGAGAGCAATAACATGGCAGTTGATAAATATTTAAGCTGCTGGAGATCAGTAAAATTTATCATTATTTTTTCATTGCTCATCAAATAACCATTGTCAGCCATAAAGAGAAGCAACATGTGGTGTAAGCAGAAATCCTGGATCATCAAAGGGTTCATGGTGAATAAAGGAGTTTTGTGTGGTTCCTGTCTACATTTCCATGCCTTCCCCTTACACATATGAAAACCCTAAAATCTAACCTTCTTTTGAAGAATCCAGTTTTCTGTGATCCACCTTTTAGTGACCAAATACAAACAAGATAAGCAACTCCCTTTTCCTTCATAAGTTACCAGGTTGAAGAAGATCCTCTAGGATGACTTATTTCTGATCTGAGGTCTTATCTCTGATGTGTGTTTGGCTCTTCACCCCACCCTTACACCCACAGCTAAGCCAGTTCAATAGCCAATCATCTAGAAGTGCGCACTGAAATTTAGTCTATTGAAACCCAGGTCTGCCTGTCTATGCTCAGCTGCTCCAGGGCGCTTCCATATTGAAATGTCTTTCTGCATGAGACACTGACCAGGGATCCACACTCTTCCAGTAAAGGAGGACCAGCTCCCATAGAGAAGAGGACAGATGGCATGGCAATGGCCAGCAGGTGGCACAGCTGTCCTAAAGGCTCTTCTTTTCCCAGAAAGTCTTTAGAGGCCTCTCAGAGCAGGAGGCATCAAGCACCATTCTGCTGAACTCTTAACATTAGCACATTAGTTCCAGAGCAAACATCCCAAGAAGAGAAAAGAGACTCCATAAAAGAGCTTGGAATTTAGTAATTAAGAGATCTTCTGAACATCTGTGAGGGTGTGAGTTCACAAAAACAACCATGACACCTTGTTATCACTTCAGATGTTGGAAGGCTTGGGAATCTCTTTTGATTTGGCTAGAGTTAAACTAGTAACTTAAAGTGACTTTTAAAAAGGAAAAGAATAAGTTTGGGAGTGTTCTCACATATCCAAATTTAAATGTGTCTGATAAATTTGGTGGATGGTTGTTAAGGATTGGAGGCTTGAGTCCTCTGGTGCCCTCTGGAGTCCACCATGCTTGATTCAGGATCCAGGCATCTGTACAGGAGACATGAGTTTGTGTGGCCACTGAGGATACTGTTCTCTGGCACATGATCCCTCCTACTGTACCTCTCTGTGCTGTGGCCTATCTTGTTATGTAAGTGACGTCAGTCACATTTTCCAACAGCTTAGCAGCAATTGAGAAGTATAGATAAAGGTATCTTAAGATACCTACACCGAGATATCTTAAGGTAAGCACATGGATTTTGTGTTTTTAAAATTCTGGCCTAACCATATCAAATCCAGGTTCACCAGATGTGGGTAGAAAGTTCTGGTGATGAGCGTATCTGATTGGAACTTCCTGCTTTGTTTCCTATTTAGTACCTTCACTGCTAACCTTTCTTTCTTTCCCTTTTAAAATTTTTTTAATTAATATATTCAGTTATTTTTTATGCTGACTGCAGTTTCTCCTCTCTCCTCTCCTCCAATTCGCTCCCCTCCCCTCTCCTCTGCTCTATGATCCCCAATCCACTCCTCTCCTGTTTTGTTCATAAAAGGGCAGGCCTCCCTTGGGTGTCAAAAAGCATGGCATATCATGTTGAAGTAGAACTATGCTCCCTCCACTCATATTAATGCTTGGTAAGGCAACCCAGTATGAGGAATTGGGTCCTGAAAATGTGTCAATGTGTCAAGGACAGGTTCACCTCCCACTGCTAGGAGTCCCACAGGCAGACCAAGCTATACAACTGTCACACATGTAAAAGACCTAGATATGTCCCATATGGTCTCCATAGCTGTCAGTCCAGTGTCTGTGAGAGCCCAGATGAGTTGTGTCTGTAGGTTCCCTTGTGATAACCTTGACCCACTGGCTTGTACAACCCTTCTTCCCTCTCTTCAACAGGATTCTTTGAGGCTCCGCTCAGTGCTTGGCTGTGGATCTCTTCATCAGCTTTTATCAGTTACTGGATGAAGGCTCTCTGATTACAATTAGGGTTGTCACCAATCTGATTACAGCAGATAACCAGTTCAGACCACCTATCCCCTATTGCTACGAGTCAGCTAGGGTCATCCTTGCAGATGTGGGCATTTCCCTTGCACCAGGTTTCTACCAGGCCCCCAAATGCCCCCTTCCCATCAAGATATATATGTATTTCATTATTTTCTCCTTCTCTCCTGCCACTGATGCCTCATGTTTGTTCCCATTCTTACTCACCCCAGTTTACCCAGGAGATCTCTTTTATTTCCCCCTCCCAGGGAAATCCACGAGTCCCTTGTTACCTAGCCTCTCTAGGGCTGTGGATAGTAGCATGTGCTAACAATTCTGAATACTACTTAAAGTTGTGCCTGTGGAGCTGATACAAATCAAGGGTTTTATGGGCAGATAAGTGATCTCAGCCTGTTTAGTCAAATCCTAACATTTAGAATGAAGATGTTGACTTCTTTGTGAAGTCAGGTCATTGAGACTATGGAAACTTGAAGATAATCATGATGTTTTCTGCCTTCCCATTGCAATGGTTTTGAATGTGGTCCTAATTTAAATGAGGCAGGGTTATGAGTTGAGAGATGAGAATGATTACAACCACATTGAACGTTCTTATTACACATCAGAAGCCTGTGTGATAGCCTTGATATTCCTACAAACTGCAGTCAAGAATTTCTTTACAGCAACCTGGTACTTGATTCTCAGAGCCTTTCTTAGAGACAACAGACAACCACAAGCACACACACATAGAGAGAGAACAGGCTGCAAGGACTTTATTTAGATATAAAGGAGGAAGAAACTCAAAGACACATCATGGAACAAATAATATCCTTTAGGTTCTCATCTCATATGGACCAATCTATTCTTTTTGTTCGTAGTGATCAGCCAGAGCTGAGTTGGCAGATGATGTTATGGTACCTGCAGGCCCCAATGAGGCACTCTCAAAAACCACAGCCCCTTCTTCTGCAATAGCAGGTCACATCTGACCTCACATCTGGGGATACAGAGATCATAGGAAGCACTCAATGCCCAAGTCAGCAGGCTGGAAGAGACCCTGGGTAAGACATGTGCTGGATGAAATGGGTCCCCACATTCATCATTACTGACAGCAGCCTGAGCAATCACAATCAATATGAATAAATATACATGTTAAATATTGAACTCGCTCAAAACTAAAGGCCAATAACAACTAGTCTTAATTTTGTTTGTTTTTATTTTATGCTTCTATCATAACACATTTTTGTACATCCTTCCATCACCTAAATATCTAAGCACATACTTCCAGATACTAAAGTATTATAGACACAATAAAATATTCTCCCTATGATGAACTCTAGCCACTTAGACCTAGAAAGAAAAGCAGTTACTAATCTATGTATTAAATCTAGTGATAGCCACAAATATATCTTGAGAAAAATTGCACAAAACATTTGATTAACTAAGCTTTTGCTGTTGAATGAGAAAAATAAAGAAGTAATTAAGTCCCCTAGGTAACCTGATTTCAGAGCTTATCTCACACTTCTTCTCTGCTCTGTTTCTCTAGCATGCTGACGTTGCTCGTTTGTATCTTGAAGAGCAGTACTTTCATTCCCTCCAGATGATATGGACGAATCCTGGTCATCCTCTCCCAGCTGCTCCTGGTCTAGAACTGCCTCAGCTCTTCTTTGGTGAGGTT
The DNA here is from genome assembly GCA_004026605.1 of Ondatra zibethicus. NCBI lineage: Eukaryota > Metazoa > Chordata > Mammalia > Rodentia > Cricetidae > Ondatra > Ondatra zibethicus. Next base: position 9,854 of record PVIU01007284.1, on the reverse strand, counting down.
CTGCCTGGATCTGGACGGCCAATAGGAAAAAGACTATGAGCAGAGTGAGCGTCCTCATGGCCATGGGTTTCCTAAGGGATGAAGAAAGCCAGGAACCAAGTGTAGGGAGGGTATGTGAAGAGAAGGGTCTAAGATAAGCCCTGCAGTTGGACAAGGTCTGCAGTGATAAGGAAACAGATGTGTCCTTAAGGTTCTCCTGATGCTCTTGTTCTTACAGCTTCCATGACAAATGCCTCCAGCTGTGTGTCTGGTGACCGCCTTTGGTCTAAGCTGGTGAGGATGAGGAGGACTCTGCTGTTGTTTTCTGTTACTTGGATTTTGTACTTCCCCTTGAATGAGTGTTTACTTTTTAATGTTAAAATAGAAAAAAAGAAGCAGCACTTTCTTGCTTTAACTTCAAGGACACAATGCCTCTACCTCTCTGAAGATGGATTCTGATGCCTTCTGACTTTGTCCACTCTGGGGTCAGACCTGGATCTTGCAGGTGTTTGTTATCAAGACTTGTTAGGGCTGGTTCTGTTACAGCAAATGTGCTGACCATATTAACGTTTTCAAACTAAGGATGAAATGAGCTCTTGTGATTCTAGGTAAAGTATAGGTCCAAGAAAGAAGAATATTTATTCTTTCAACCTCTATAAAATTATGAGTGACAATTAAGAATTAAGAATACTATCGAATGATTTGATGCTCAATTGGATCTTGATCTCCAATAAAATGAATTAAAGACATAAACATAAGACATGAAAGCAAAAAACTACTAGATGAAAATTCAGAGCTGTATCTGGACAGTGATTTCTTACAGGACAGCAAATGTGCTGGGAACAAAGCAAAGGTGATCAAGCGAGATTGTACTGGACTGTACAGCTTCTACGTAGGAGAGGAAATGAGCATCGGAGTGAAATGGCCAAATCAAGCATGGTGGGAAAGGTTGGCAAAGCATACACTTGATAAGAAACTATTATCCGTTTGTAGGCAATGTGTTTGCTGATTGACCCTAACTGGAGTTATGTTAACTGTACCTGAAAACAGAGCATCTATGTCCTGAGATAATTACATTTCAAAAGGATGACATGCATTTTATGAAATCATTCAATTTATTTTGCCCAAGACACAAGTGACTTATTTAAGACAGAAATGTCTTGTGGGACTTTGGTAACTGCATATTATGTTTGCAACCACTAATCAATATTCTGTGATATTTGAGGCAAAAAGAGTTATACTGGCTAGAGTTACACTTTCTCCACCAGTTCATTTGGTGCTCTTGGTATCTGTCATGGCCCAACACAGATTGTTATGGCAACTACCAAGTGAGATGCTTCTAGCATCCTTTCTTCTTAAAGAGCAATGGGGTGTTCTATTCTCCCAGCATGCCTCCCTCCTTATCGAATGTCTGCTGTGGACCCACATTGTCTGTGCTACTGGAGTCTGCAATCTATGGGGTCACCACTGCTCTTTCCTAAGATAGCACACATAGCTCCCATAGGGAGTGTGCAGTGTTCTGGGGTCCGAGTAGCAACCCTTTCCTTGGAATCACTTCCAGGCTGCAATAAGCCTAGCAAAGCTACAAGGCAATTCACATGAGGGTATATTGCAGAGCACACTGGTGTCATTGGGCACATGCACTTTCTGTGTGTGAAGATCAGTTTTCTGTGTACAAAATACATCCTGTCATACAGAGCACAGGTGCTGCAGATAATGTGCACATCATAGTGTGGAATGCCTTGTTTTTCTTCCTACGCATTAGGCCTCTGTACTAACTTTTTCTAATATTGGTAAAGTTTTTTCTCTCTGGAACTGCAAACAACCCAGGGCTTAGAAGGTAGAGGTATAATCCAGGCCTGCTTATTGAAATGTCAACACTTTTTAAGGAGATAGAGGCTATATGATAATTAAGATATTACAGCTGTATAATTCTAGAGCTGAGAGTGGTAGTTTTGAATCTACCTAAAGGCAGAGTCAAAATTCAAGAGAGAAACGTGGCAGGATCATCAACATTCTGAGCTTTCAGTTTTGAGCACTTTGTGTCTGCACCATGGGGTTATCGTTGATATTGTTGGTATTTGGAGGCAGTTTTTTGTAAGTGAAAACTAAATTATTTGTTCATTTGCAAAGGTTTCCTTGAAGATTCTGGTACTTGATATCCAGAGTCCTGACTGAGCCTTATAGCAAATTCTGAAAGAATGCAAACACACAGGGATCATATTGCAGGCAATTTATTGAAAAGCAAGGAGAAACACACATGCAGTGGTAATCAGGGGCCTCTTTTGGACCTGTTCATCTCATTTCAGGTCTCCAGGCTCAGCTGCAGCAGAACACATAGTTTTTGCCATCCTTGATGCATGTCCCACTGATGTGTTCTCGTATTGTACAGGATCGGCTTCTACAGTAGCATATTCTGGGCCTTCCTGAGGCTGGAGACACACAGAGAGAATCGAGAATGGAATTTGGAGGTCAGCAGGATGGGAGAGTATACAGTTGATGAAGATGTTTGATACAGCATGGGCATGTTTTGTTGGCAACATTACAACCAACAGTATGGTCAACATTGTGGATGTAATAATGGACTTGAGGAGTATTGGTAATAAGCAGGACTTGGGATACATTCAGATGTGTCTTTAATTTTAATACTCCTTTTCTAACCATTCACATAGTTGAGTGCATTCTTACACCGATTTGAAGTTCACATAGACAAACAAAATTTTCTCCTTATACCTAAGTCTACTCATTTTGTTCTATAAGTATCTACTCAGTATATTGCTCTATATTCTGGTGAAATTCCTAAGCATATTTTAAAATCAAAAGCGTTATGATAAAAGATCAGTTGACTTATTTCACTCTCACTTTACTGCTATGAATAAGAAACAGAAGGAAGTAAGACAGAACTACCAAGAAAGCCAGACTGATCTTGACCGGATTCCAAGGCCAATCTTCAACCCTCTCTCAGGAGACTCCAACCCATTATTGTACTGGGCACCACCACTCACCTGCATCTTGAAGAGCAGAGCTTTCTGGGACTCCAAAGGAGATGGACACATCCTGGTCTTCTACCCCTGGCTGCTCCTCATTTTTAGCCTCCTCAGCTGCTTCTGGGAGAGGATCAGCCTGGGCTTGGAAGGCCAGCAGGACAAGAGCAGAGAGGAGGACAAGTGTCTTCATGGCTGAGAGTCACCTGGAGGATGAGTGAGCAGGAGCCCAGTGTGTGGTGACTGAGGAGTCAGCCTAAATTTATAGGGCTGTCATAGAAGGTGCAGAGACAGGCCCTGTAGTTAGAGAGGGCACACACTGATGGGAACTGGGAGAGGCTGTTGTCCTCAAGATCCCTTTGGTGTTCCTTTGTTCTTACAGCTGCCATCATGATGTTGATCAGTGACAGCCCTCCCTTCTAGCTGAAGATGAATAGGCCATGCAATCTTCTCCTGTTTCCCATCTGCTTGAATATTTACCTTTCTGTGGTCAGGAAAAAGAAGAGGCATTTTCCAAGTTAATAAGCTAACATGAGGTTCTTTTTTTGTTAGTTTTGTTTTGTTCTGAAGTTGGAGCCTACTGTTCTTAGAAAGTGTGGATTCTGGATCAGACCTCAATACCTACGAATTGGACAGTCAGTTCTTTCGTTGATTCTGGTGTATTAACACTCTTGTGAAGGAAGACTTTTTGAATCTCTTCCTTTGAGGCCATTATGGAGAAAGTAAGATGTTCCTAGTGACTAGAGCCCAAGAGGAGATGAGAGACAGTGTTGGTCAAGTGAAGCTAGAGCAAGGTATTCTGAAGAAGCCAGTGTAACCTGAACACATCTCATGAGAGCAGTCCAGGTATCTCTTCACATTTTGGGAGTCATCAAATGATGTGCTGTGGCTCATGTCTCAGATTCGGCCTTTTTTTTTTAACTTTTAGAAAATGTGAACTTACCTCCAAGAAACAACATTCAAGATGTAGGGAGGTTGGTGTGCTTCTTCCCCATCCCAAGAAGGGATTCTATGTTATGAAGCCACTGTGGATCATGTATGAACACTGTTCCGTACGTGTTTTTACCCGTTTCTCCTCACTATGTATATGCCAAACGATACAGAACATTCTACTAATTTCAGTTAGCATATGGCATCCCAGTGTTATTAGTGCTTGCTCATATTTACATGTTGATAAATACTGTTCAGTTGTTAAAATGTCTTTATTACAGCTGTGTGCAATAACTAGCAAAGATGAAAGAATACTATTTACATGCATACATTTAAACATATATATGTCATATTGCCTAATGGGAAATGACCTTCTTAATACCTTTGTAGACTTAGATTTATCAGCCAAAAAGCATATCTTATATTTCAGTCACATCCCCCACTGTCTTTCTGAGCTTTACAGAGTTGGCCTCAGTAGCTCTTACTAAATTTGCATACCCAAAGGGCCACCACACTCATATGAATGGTGTATATTATTGTGTTTTCACTTTCCATTCTCCCTACCAGTGTTTAGCACAGAACTGGTCACTGAAGTCCCAGAGGTTTTCAAACCATTAAAATATCACCTTTGAGAAGAATATCCTTGTTGAGAAAGAAAATCAGTTTTGGTTTGCACCATAGTTTTCATTCTCTTGTTATTTCACGTTCTCTCCTTTGTCTCTTCCCACATCCTGGCAGCAGCAGCTCTCTCACTTAAAGGAAGACATCTGCTCATGCGGACACCAGAGAGCTAGAGACCAGAATCCTCTATCTGTGAAGTCAATGCAGCCACTTAGCTTCTTCTGGGTTTGTTGAGTCTTGGGGGAAAAACAGATCTTTATTTTATGAGTTTACAGACTGCTGGAGTTTTTTCAGTCTTTTTGCAGGTTCATACATGCACTATGATGCTTTCCTCATATCTCCTAGTCCCACTCTAACAGGACCAAATCGATATTTCAGTATCATACTTGTTTACATTTTCTCATGAATTGAGGGCAGAAGGGCACATGCCTAAGTAGTGTGTGCATGTGCATGTGGGCAAATGCTCATTGAGGGAGGGGTTGCTATATTCATTTCACTTTTTGAAAGAAAAATATCTGCTTATTTTTATTTTATAAGTATAAGTAACTTGCCTACATATGTGTGTGTTTGTGTGTGTGTGTGTGTGTGTGTGTGTGTGTGTGCATGTGTGTTTCTGTTGCCTGTGGAAACCTGAATAGACAGTCAAATACCCTAGGACTGGAGTTACAGAGAGCTACGAGCTGCCATGTTGGTCCGGAACAGAACCTGGTTCCTATGCAAAAACACCAAATGCTCTTTTTTTTTATTGATTTTTATTGAGCTTTACATTTTTCTCTGTTCCCCTCCTTGCCTCCCCCTTCAGACCTCCCCCCAAGGTCCCCATGCTCCCAATTTACTCAGGAGATCTTGTCTTTTTCTACTTCCCATGTAGATTAGATCTATGTAAGTCTCTCTTAGTGTCCTCATTGTTGTCTAAGTTCTCTGGGATTGTGATTTGTAGGCTGGCTTTCTTTGCTCTATGTTTAAAAACCACTTATGAGTGAGTACATGTGATAATTGTCTTTCTGGGTCTGGGTTACCTCACTCAAAATAATGTTTTCTAGCTCCATCCATTTTCCTGCAAAATTCAAGCTGTCGTTATTTTTTTCTGCTGTGTAGTACTCCATTGTGTAAATGTACCACATTTTCCTTATCCATTCTTTAGTCGAGGGGCATTTAGATTGTCCAGGTTCTGGCTATGACAAACAATGCTGCTATGAACATAGTTGAGCACATGTCCTTGTGGCCCAATTGAGCATCCTTTGGATATATACCCAAAAGTGGTATTGCTGGGTCTTGAGGGAGGCTGTTTCCCAATTTTCTGAGAAATTGCCAAACTGACATACAAAGGGGCTGTAGCAGCTTGCAAATAATCTCAATAAGTAACAGACGTTAACACTCTAAAATGCAGACGTTAAGGTGGAACGTAGGGTAGTGGTTAAGTGCAAGGGATCAGGTCATAGCCCTGTTGCCTAATCTTTAGGCAATTAACCTGAATAAGGCAATTAACCTCTTCAGAGTTCCTTTACAAAGCCACAAAGTATTGGCCAATAAAAGCAGCAACTTTATTGGGTTGTTGTGCAACTCTCTTATTGGAATAGATAAAAAGCACTTAGTAATAAATAAATATAAACTAATACAAATATACTGCATATGTTATATATTTTGAGAATGCTACCCAACATCTTAAATTTCAAATTATCATGTTTCCTATGAAGTCACACAAAGCTGACTCTGTAATAATTAAAAATTATTTTTCTCTTCCTATATATGAAACAGTAAGTGCGATAGTATTTAAATGTTTTTTCCAATAGTTAATAATTTTTATTTGCAATACCTGCAAGGATCGTATTTTCTAGTTTAAAATACCTCAATAACTTCATGGCATCAGTAATCTCATTGTTAAAGAGAAATCACAGTTTTCCAAGGCCAAGTAAAAAAGGTTAAGTGTCGCTACAGAAGAGTGAGGCGTGACGTCACCTCAGGGTAGACGAGACGAGGACAAGCTGAGAAGTGAAGTGTAGTAGAAATATGGATGATGATGGTGGGAAGAAGGAAAATAGGAAAAGCCCAGCTGAGTAACGCGCAGATATTTCTGACCAGAAGACTAGGATCTTAGGATGCTTGACAGAAAGGAAGCTGAGTTTCATATCAGGCTGAGGAGTTTCCTCAGACCATGGAGACAAACCTCCCTGTGTTAAAGGTGAGCGTTTAGGAACCACTGAAGTCTAGAAGAATTTTATTATGAAGTCAGCACAGGGCTTCTGATTCCAGCGCAGTTTACACACAGTTCTCTGTGTTTCCATGACCTACAAGGAGCCATAACTTGTGCCTGCCACAGGATTGGTTGGTATGAACCAGTAAGTGTGTTTTATCCATTTGAAATTTCTGTGATGAGAGGGATAGTTTGAATATTTTTGGGTGTTTTTTCATGATATTGTCAATTGTTTACTGATATTTCTTCAGAGGTTCATTGTAGAGATAAGTGAGGGCATCTGGACCAGTTGGTGGACGTGTTGACGATGCCATGTTGATGGAGAAGATGTGATTTCAAAACGGACATGTCTTCTGAGCAACACAAAATAAAGTAATTCTCAATTAGTATATAAAATGGATGTTCTTCAATGTTTGTCCAAGGCCAAATGAAGTTAACTGTTTGAGACACTTTGGGATTAGGCTAAACTAGGGGACCTGTCTGTGGGACAAAAGCATGGATTCTGTAACTGAACCCAGGGGTATGTTGGGCTTTTTCTTTTGGATCAACAACCACCTCCCAAATCATGATATGGAGACTTATTAGTTATGAATGCTCAGTCTAGTTGAGGCTTGTTTCTGGCTAGCTCTTTTAAATTAACCTGTTACTCTTCATCTACCTATTCCCTTGGTGCTTTTTATCTATCTTTCTGCCTGTTCTACTCCATGTCTTCTGGCTGGAGGTTGCCTGGCTGGTTCCTGGCATCTCCTTCTTTCCTCCCTTAGTCTCTCCTCTCTCCTCTTGTTCTTTTCTCTTCTCATTCTTCTTCCTCTTGTTCTTCTTAAGCCTATATTTCTCTTCCTATTTATTCTCTCCGCCTGCCAGCCTCACCTATCCCTCTTCACTTGCCTGCTATTGGCCATTCAGCTCTTCATTAGACCAATCATATGCATTAGGAAGGCAACATGCAACACATGCAACCCATCCTTACATAATTAAACACACATCTTTCCATCGTTAAACAAATGCAGCATAAACAAATGTAACACACCTTTATACAATTAAAGTAATGTTCTGCATCATAAACAAATGTAACACAGCTCTGCCTAGTTAAATAATATTCCACAACATGGGGGAGTCTGTCTCATGAAGGTCATCATCTTCTTAAAATTTATTTTACATTTGTTTACTTACTGTATATGTAGGGGGAACTCAAGTACCACAGTACATGTCTGGAGGTCAAAGTTCAGCTGATGGCAGTCTGTTTGCTCCTTCCACAATGTGGATCCTGAAGCTTAAACTCAGGTTGTCAGGTGTGGTGGTAGCGTCTCTCCCACTATGCCATCTTGTTGGCCCCCATTTGTTTAATTTTAATTAACTGACTCTCTTTTTGCATGATTTGTTTTCTTGACATTTTATCCTTGAATAGCCTTCTCTTTGTTTTCCACTCTTGTTCTCACTACATGAAGTCATTGATATGCCTTCTTGAGGTCTTGTATTCTTTCTCTCAGAATGAGATTGTTCCAGAAGAATATATGAGCCTATTGCATGAGAGATGCCTTTGTGAGTGAGTCCAGTATAAATATTCACACTTTTCCAGTGCCCGTGCCCTCAGGATGGCCTAGCAAACTGGGACCCAGCTGGCACCAGTGTTGCTGCAGTTTTCAAGGTAGCCAAGCACAGCAGGGTGTTTCCTGGGGCCCTATGGGCAAGGGGCTACAGCAGGAGCTGATGAATCTCATGATGTCTGGTGACAAAGCGTTTCCCACCTTCTCTGAATCAGACAACCTGTTCAAATCCATGGAGCAGCCTGCACAGTATATGAAGCCTGGGTATAAACTCACTAGAGTTCCCCAGTGGCTAACCTTATAGTGCATCCATGGTTAAGATCCTCACTCTCTGCTGTTACCCTAATGTAGACAACCAGGGCAACATCTTCCTGGACATCCTCAAGGATAAGTGGTCCTCCCTATATGATGTCAGAACCATCTTGCTCTCTATTCAGAGCCTGCTAAGAGAACCCGACATTGAAATCCCTTTGAACACACATGCTGCAGAGCTCCTGAGAAACGGCACAGTGTTTAAGAACTACCTGTAAAAAAACTGTTGAAAACAGGTCTCCACTCAAACGCCCTGACACAAGATCTCCAGCTTCCTTTCTGTGCCATCTTTTTTTGTTAGATAGTCTGTCCTTTCCTTGATTTCTAAGCTGTGGTGATAGTTTTTATTTATTTGTTTTTTCTAAATTAAGTCTGTTTGAACCCTTACAATATATATTAAAAGAATACACGTTGATTATTTTTGATAAAAAACATATTAAGGCAGACGTAAGAGAGACGAGGTATGTAACTAGAGCTGCAGTATCACTTGAGCTTTTTTTTGAACATCGTATCTGGAATCTGTGCTCTTCTTTGAAACTGTCACTCACTGGAGTCACGGTTTTGTTTAAAACAGTTTCATTTAAGAGTCAAACACTTATATTCCACAGACTCTTGACTAATCCCCACAGTATCATGGCTAAGTACCATGTAATTTCCAGGTCTCAAAGTGAGCAATACTTTAGTTTTTCTCCATCCTTGGTACACAGAATGAGCAGCATGTGTCACCCCTTATTTGTATCCAAAAGATTCAGAATCAGTCAAGTAAACTGTAGACTACTCCAATAATGGCAGGACAAGTCTTGGTTAGGCCTGGAGATGCAGAAAGAATAAAAGTCACTGATCAAAGCAATTACCAGTGAGTGACACACTGTCTTGAAAAGACCACTTGAGGTATCCAGAATGTTAGTCATATTGGCTTCATGATGGTCAGCAGCATGATCAACTATCACAAGTGTCTTATGGATGGGAACAGCAGAGCATGTATGATTTTATATGTGTCCCTGGGGTAATTTAGTATTTCTGCTTCTAGAAATGTTGTCAAAACTATTGCTACTTTTAGATTGTGTAATGTAGTTATACATGTTTTTATTATACATGTGTCCATATAATGTTATACATTGATGTTTTCCTGCTTTTTGGAAATGCAAAGAAATAACTAAATGCTACCTATTGATATGTTTCTTTCTTCATGCACAACACGAGTAGTGGCGGAAGGGAAGAGTTCAGTACAGAAGATTGTCCTGGTGAATACTGGTGGCTTCATGGGGCACTTCCTGGCATGGCTGA